>JANAVB010032657.1:142500-188127 GCA_029216955.1 Iris pallida
TTGATCACTGCTAGTTGTCCAACGGCCAAAAAATTGAATTCTACATACAGAATTCTGGCCGAATTCTGCCTACCCCGAACCCTATAAATAGGCCTTGATTTCTTTCATTTCAAACCATCTAATCTTCTCTTCTTCTTCTTCTTCTCTTACATAGCCTATATATTAAGGAGACTTACCTTCCCATCCACTTAGCATTCAAACTTCCCAACCGTCCAAGTTGCTTGGTACGATCCAGCTAGAAGTTTGAAGTGCAAGAAGTTGTAAGTCACTTGGAAAAGTTCAAGTTTCGCCAAAGCGATCATTGAAAGATGTTTGGCGTGCTCTTCTGTGAAAAGGCATGTAGTTGTAGCCCTATTTCACAAATAGTGGATTTCAATCCTGAGCTAGAGTTCTCAGGCCTGGACTAGTCCTCCACGAGGGAAACCAGGTTAAAAATCTTGGTGTGTTTGTGCTTGCTCTCTACTCTTTATTTCTGTATTTCTTTTACTCTGATTATTTAGTTGGTGAAGAGAGTTTAAATTTTTATTGATCATTTTTGTTATAAACTCTATTCACCCCCCTCTAGAGTTGCCTACCTGTACTTTAATTGGTATCAGAGCTCGGTTCTCTTATCAAGGACTAACATCCTAGAGCTGATCCATGGCAACCACTCAACCCATGTTTTCAATCACGGTGAAGGGCAGTCCACTCATAGGCCTCCCCTATTTGATGGAACAAACTACACCTATTGGAAAACAATGATGAGTTTTTATCTCAAGTCGCTAGACTTCGACCTGTGGACCATTGTTACCGATGGTTACAAAAAGCCCACCAGGATAGTTGTCAATGGTGATCTCGTTGAGAAACCCCACGACAAATATTCTGACAAGGAGAAAAAAACAAGCGAGTCTAGATGCGAGGGCTATTAATGCTTTATTTTGTGCAATAGATAGGAATGAGTTTAACAGGGTCTCAACATGTACCACCTCTCAAGAGGAATGGAGACTTCTAGAAGTGACGCATGAAGGAACCACCCAAGTCAAGGAGTCAAAAATCAGTCATCTCACTCAAAAATATGAGGTGTTCAAGATGAAGCCAAATGAGATGATCACACAAATGTTCACAAGATTCCTCGACATCATCAACCCCTTGTCATCTCTCGGCAAACAATATACAAATCACGAGAAGATCCGCAAGTTGCTTAGGGGGCTACCAATGATTTGGAACCCTAAGGTAACAGCTATTATAGAAGGGAATAATCTCACTACAATGTCTTTGGAGACTTTGATGGGAAAGCTGATGACTCACGAGCTTGACCTCAAAGACTTCGAAGAGCCTGCTCCAAAGCCAAAGGAGATTGCCCTTAAAGCTCATCGTCGGAGAGCTGATCCCGAAGAGACTGATGACAAAAATTTGGAAGGTGATGATCAAGCTCTCCTCGTCCGCAACTTCAAAAATTTCCTCCGCTTCAATCGAAGAAAGAAGGAACAACAAGAAGATGACAAAGAAGAGCCAATATGCTTCGGGTGCAAGAAGACTGGACACGTCCGAAAAGACTGCCCATTCGTAAAAAAGAGCAACCGATATGAGAAACCGTACACGAAGACTTCCTCAAGAAAATATGCCAACACAAGCATTTAGCATGAAAGCGAAGCTAGTGACTCCGTGGAAGAAAAGGACTCTCCTCAAGACGCCGCCAATGTATGCCTAATGGCAACATCAGATAAGGTAACTAGCGAAACTCTCGATGATTTCACTTTTGATGAACTTGGCGATGCATTCAATGATTTACTCAATGACCACAAGAAAGTCATTGGCAAATATAAACATGCCAAGGAGAAGATCAAAAGTTATAAAGTCGAGATTCAAAAACTCTTTTATTTGCTTGATAATATTAGAGATGCTTCACCCACGGAAGTCACAAATGAGGTGTCTAAGCTTAAATTAAGCATACATGATGCCAAAGCACGTATTAAAAAGCAAACACAAGAGATCACAGCACTCAACACTGAGCTTGTTGAAGAAAAGAATAGACACAAGATCTCTATTACTAAGATTTATGGTTTGAATGGTAAGATTAGTGAACTGCAAGCTGCCTCTAAGAAATTAGAGACTAGATTAGGAAAACAGGTTGCTCAACCTCAAACCCAATCACATGAGACACACACAAAGCACAATACTGCTCAAAATAGTCAAATACGTCATCCACCTGCAGCACGCAAATATGCTTACATGTACACCCACTTCTATACAGCACACAAACCACATACATATAGAAATTATTCTCATAACTATCATTCTAATATGACACATAATCTCCATGCTACACATAGATATAATCATCACTATGTTGCACATAAACAAAATTGCCACCACACTGCATATAGATATAATCATCATCCTGCTGCTACTTATAGTCATTATCATGCTGCTCCACACCACTCTTATCATTCTACACATAGACATCATCAACATGCTCCTAACATAAATAGGAATGCTATTTGTACCTATTGTGGATTGCATGGACACATCTCACCACAATGTAGAGTTAGGAGATTAGTAGACATGAATATATATGCATAGATGCCAAAAACTAACTTTTTAGGACCCTCAAGAACATGGGTACCAAAGATCACATCTACTCTTGATGTAGGTGGACCTTCCTTCCTCAACTAAAAGTAAGTGGATTCTCGATAGTGGATGCTCGCGACATATGACGGGAGATGCAAATCTTTTCGCATCACCATCAATGAAGAGAGAAGGGTATGTATCTTTCGGCAACAACCTAAAAGGGTATATCATAGGTAATGGTACTATTGGTCATCCTCCTTCTCTTGTAATAAAGGATGTCTGCCTAGTGACCGAGTTAAAGCATAACCTGCTCAGCATATGTCACGCCCCAGAACCAGAATACTGGAGAGCGGGGGAATGACTCAGCCAGCTACGTATTACGGGTAGATGAATACCGTATAATACGATTAATGCTGTCTAACCAGACGAGGGGGTGCATACTACATGAAAGTCTTACTATGGTCACTTAACATCTATTGTCTTAATCATTCAAACAAGAAGCAAGAATAGAGAACATGTAAGATAAAGCAGTAAGGCGTCCCAAACGCTTAGTCAAAATGTTCTTGAGA
Organism: Iris pallida; assembly: GCA_029216955.1. Classification (NCBI taxonomy): domain Eukaryota; kingdom Viridiplantae; phylum Streptophyta; class Magnoliopsida; order Asparagales; family Iridaceae; genus Iris; species Iris pallida. Next base: position 145,620 of record JANAVB010032657.1, read on the forward strand.
TCTGGCTTTACAAAATATAGCCAGATGGTATAGTAACATATACACAATTGTTATCAGCTGCAGTCTGACTTAGTTACAATTATTTAAAAGTAAGTACAAGACGATCCGACTCATATGTCGGTGCCAAACGGCTAAGTATGAAGTAAATAACAAAACGAGCGGTGAAGTAAGAAACCCACTCGAGTCCTCCTGCGATCATTCCCCTAGTATTGACCATCTTGGAGGTGGAAGTAAGCTGAGTCCTCGAGAACCGGCTCTAAATCTGGCCATGCAAAACCAGAGAGGTTAGACCTCTAATAGCAAGTACCACAAGGAAGCACGATATGAAGGATTAAACCAGTAAATAAGAGAATATAATAATAGATCTCTGCTTTCCACTAGGATTCACATAACATCACGACACTTCGAACCAACCTCCCAACCAAACAAGGACAGAAGTTGGCCCGTCATGTCCTGACATTTTGATCATCTCAGTTAGGTAATAGAGTAGGTACAGTACACAAACAAATCATCTTGAACGGCCAATCAACTCCTACGGCTTGCTATTGTGAGTCCCAAGTTATCCTAGAATTATACAAATAGGGATTCCTCAGTTCTTACTATGTGCGAGCAAGGCTAGTCTATCCAGTCAATCAATTACGCCAATTATGAATTAGACGAGTCCCAGCGGGACGCCCGTCATCAATATACAATATACAATAATAATATAAGCAGAGACCGCTTCCTGCCCATGTGGCAGGTTTACAGTATCTGTGGGAACCAGCCGGCCTGTCGGGCACTACTAGTCCCAAGAGGGCTGCCATGTAAGAACTCGGAGATCCATTCTCTCCATGCAATCATTATTTTATTTAACTTAATAGTCTCTACGTTGAGTGAAATCCCATGCCGTGGATCATGGTCATTCAAATGAGTACTTTCGTACGGGGTAGGATATGCGCAACTCTACAACGATACCCGTGCGGCTAGGTTGTAGGTCTTACATAGCGTAATGCAACAATCAAATCTAACTACGAGGTAATCATGCCTTGACCATAAAGTACACATGCTGCTTTTGTAAAATAAATAAATAAATAAATAAATAAATTGAAGCCTGCATGTGCCTGTACGTCAATATTCGGGATCAGCCAGTCGATTACAATAGTTCATTACATGAACGTGTCTCATTCATTTAATTCAATAAGACGACTAGCCAGTCTCTTAGTTCCAACTAGGAACGCATGATCAATTTTGTCAAGATAACCATCGTCATTAATGGTGACAAGGCATGAAAGTCAATTAGTATTAAATGGGGTCGAGTCTATAACTCTCAGGGTTAAGTTCCAGTCTTACCGGGTATCCATAAACCAGTCAAGACACAAGGCACGTTCTACACAACCATATGTATTAACATATTAACATGCTAAGATTATCGAGTTTATGCAAAAAGTATAAGGATATAATAGGAGAACTATCATGCCACCATTGAATGAATAAATTATAGAATAAATAGAAACACCCAGGTCAGGAAGTCACGCCAACAAGTCTATGCTAAGGCCAACAAGTCATGCCAAGTCTAGCAGGAGTGAGTATGAAAAGTGGTTCACGTTGGCACGCACAGTGTGAGCGTGAAAAGTGGTAAGAAATTCACGCACTCACAGCGTGAGCGTGAAAAGTGAGCGTGGAAAATGAGCGTGGAAAGTGAGAAGAAATTCACGCACGCATGCAAGACATGTGCGTAACTAAAATGTCACGTTGGCACGTAAAGACGTGAGCGTGACTAAAAATTTACGCTGACACGCAAGAACATGAGCATGACTAAAAATTCACGCACGTACGTAAAGACGGGTGCGTGACTCAAAATTCACGCACGCACGTAAAGACGTGAGCGTGACTAAAAATTCACGCTAACACGTAAGAACGTGAGCGTGACTCAAAATTTACGCACGCACGTAAAGACGTGAGCGTGACTAAAAATTCACGCACGCACGTAAAGACGTGAGCGTGACTAAAAATTCACGCTAACACGTAAGAACGTGAGCGTGACTCAAAATTTACGCACGCACGTAAAGACGTGAGCGTGACTAAAAATTCACGCTAACACGTAAGAACGTGAGCGTGACTCAAAATTCACGCACGCACGTAAAGACGTGAGTGTGACTAAAAATTCACGCTGACACGTAAGAACGTGAGCGTGACTAAAACCTTCGTTCCAAGCCAGAAATGAAGTTCCCATGGTTCAGAATGGTGAAGAATGAGAAGCTCTGCCACAAGAACCATCTATTCCGAAAAGCACGCCAAGTTGGGAGATCAAAACCCATGGTCAACCGAAAACACAACAACTTAGATCTAGAAGAAACAAGCCAAAGAAATCATAAATACTAAGTACTAAACTCTCTCAGAATCATGAGAAGAAGGCAAATGAACCATAAAAATGGTTCTCCAAGTGGAAACAAGAAGCAAGATGTACTTGCCTGCTGGTAGGTGGAAGAGAGTGGTGAGGAAGAAGAAGAAGTAATGGTGAAGGAGAGTTATGAGGAGAGAGAAGGAGATGGGGGCTTTAAATATGAAGGGTGGTGGTAGGTGGGGTTGTGGGGTTCGATTCATGTGAACCACCATGAACCCGAGAAAAACCCTCCTAGGCCGAACCTAAAAGCAAGACTAAAAGCAGAGAATAACAGCAGGAAATAAAATACAGGAATAAAATTGCTGGAAATAAATTGCAGAAAATAAAATACAGATAATTAATTAACATAAAATTAAAGGAATTTAAATACAGGATAATACGTGATAAATACTAAATAAATATATATGAGTTGTACATGTATAAAAATACGCATTCCGGAAACGGGGAGTGACATCTCTACCCACCTTAGAAAAATTCCGTCCTCGGAATTTCAAATCCAAGCAGGTAGAAATATCGGAGCTTAAACTAATACAAGCAATTCTAGTGAGCAAGCAATCATTTTTACCATATCAAAAGCAAGTACTATATATGTAAATTCATCATTCTACGATATCAAGTAGCTCTACCCATAAGGTGATAAGCATGAAGAATCAGGATAATCAAGGTATACAGAAAGAGATATACCTTGTGAGTCTAATAGGTGTGGATACCGTGATCGGATATCATCCTCACGTTCCCACGTTGACTCTCCCAAGGAGTGATGACCCCAAGCAACACGGACAAGACTAATTGTTCGGTTCTTAAGTATCTTCTCCCTTCGGTCCAAAAAGGACACAGGCTGTTCCTCGTAAGACATGTTGGTACCAACAACCAGCTCAGAATGATCGGGGATATGGCTTGGGTCCGATACATACCTATGTAATTGAGATACATGAAACACGTCATGCACCTCTCATAACGAAGGTGGGAGGGATAAACGATAAGGAATATCGCCTACCCGATCAAGGATAACAAATGGGCCTACATACCGCGGACTCAATTTCCTGCGAATGCCAAATCTAATGACCCCACGAGTAGGTGAGATCCGCAAGAATACATGGTCCCCAACAGAGAACTCTAACGGCCTACGATGCTGGTCCTCCCAATGACGATGCCGGTCCTGCGCAACTCGAAGTCGCTCTCTAATTCCCTTAACCACTTCAACCGTCTGAACAATCATTTCTGGGCCTAACATCTTCCTCTCTCCGATATCATCCCATACAAGCGGTGACCTGCACTTCTTACCATATAGTGCCTCGAATGGCGCCATCTGGATACTGGCTTGATAACTATTGTTGTATGAGAACTCGACTAAGTGTAGGTGATTCTCCGAAGACCCTCCAAAATCTAGAGTGCAAGCTCGCAATATGTCTTCTAAAGTCTGAATCGTTCTTTCTGATTGCCCGTCCGTCTGTGGATGGTAAGCCGTGCTAAATCTTAACTTGGTACCCAGACTATGATGTAAGCTCTTCCAGAAATGTGATGTAAAGCGAGTATCTCGGTCCGACACAATACTGACAGGGACTCTATGCTGCCTGACTATCTGTTGCATAGACAACTCTGCCAACTTTTCTGTAGATTGCCCTACTCTGAAAGGAAGAAAGTGTGCTACCTTTGTAAGTCGGTCCACTATTATCCAAATAGCGTCCTTACCACTTGGTGATCTCGATAAACTGGTCACAAAGTCTATTGTAATATGCTCCCATTTCCATTTCGGAATAGGAAGCGGTTGTAATAGCCCAGCTGGCCTCTGCTGTTCTGTCTTCACTTGCTGACATACCAAGCAACGGGAAACAAATCTAGCTATCTTCCTCTTTATTCCGTTCTACCAGAAATGCTGCTTGATATCTTGGTACATCTTGGTCCCTCCAGGATGAATAGAATACTGAGAACTGTGAGCTTCTGCCATAACTTCCTGTCTGATATCTCCACTAGGCATACATAGACGTGATCCAAACCTAAGTGAACCATCTTCATGAATTCTCATCTCCTTCCTGAGTCCTGACTCACATTCTGCCCTAAGCTTCTGAATCCTTGGGTCTTGTGCCTGAGCTGCCTTGATTCTGTCTACCAAGTCGGATTGAACTTGCAGACTTGTTAGAACTCCTACATCACTAGGAAGTATAACTTCGATGCCCATCTCTTGAAGGTCTTCTAAGATATGCCTCTGTGTTGTCAACATAAATGCGCCGCCTCTCCTGCTAAGAGCGTCTGCTGCTACATTAGCCTTGCCTGGATGATACTGAAGCTCTATGTCATAATCCTTAATCAACTCCAACCATCTTCTCTGTCTCATGTTTAGTTCCTTCTGAGTAAAGATGTACTTCAGACTTTTATGGTCTGTGTACATGTCTACTCGGTCACCATATAAGTAATGCCTCCATAGCTTCAGAGTAAACACTACTGCCGCTAATTCCAAATCATGAGTTGGGTAATTCTTCTCGTGGTCCCGAAGCTGCCTAGATGCATATGCTATCACCTTCCCATGTTGCATAAGGACACATCCAAGTCCTTTACCCGACGCATCACAATATACTGTAAAACCTCCGGGTCCAACTGGCAATGTAAGAATAGGTGCTGATATTAACTTCTGCTTCAAAGTCTCGAATGATGCCTGATATTCTGCCGACCAAACGAATGGTACATCCTTCCGGGTCAAGCGGGTCATGGGTGCTGAAAGCCTTGTAAAGTCTGACACAAACCTTCTGTAATATCCTGCCAATCCCAAGAAACTCTGCACATTTGCTATGGTCTTGGGTACTGGCCAACTTTCTACTGCTTCTATCTTCTTGGGATCTACTGCTACTCCAGCTCCTGATATGATGTGACCCAAAAATGAAATATGATCCGACCAAAACTCACACTTGCTGAGCTTGGCATATAACTGGTTCTCTCTCAGAACCTGTAACACTTTCCTGAGGTGGTCTTCATGCTCCTCTTCACTAGCAGAGTATACGAGAATGTCGTCAAGAAACACAACAACAAACTGGTCTAAGTATGGCATAAAGATACAATTCATCAAATCCATGAATATTACTGGAGCATTGGTCAAACCAAACGACATTACTAAGAATTCATAATGCCCATACTTCGACCTGAATGCTGTCTTGGGAATATCTTCCTCCCGAACCCTCACCTGATGGTACCCTGAACGAAGATCTATCTTGGAGAAAACTCTAGCTTTGCTCAACTGATCAAATAAGTCGTCGATCCTGGATAATAGGTACTTGTTCTTCACTGTTGCCGCGTTAAGCTTCCTGTAGTCAATGCACAATCTGGATGACCCATCCTTCTTTCCCACAAGTACCACTGGTGCTGCCCATGGTGACACGCTAGCTTGGATAAACTTCTTCTCCTTCAGTTCCTCTATATGCTGGTATACCTTAGCCTGCTCTGAATCCGCCATTCTGTAAACTCGATCTGATATCGGTTTAGTTTTTGGTGCCAATTTTATACTGAACTCAATATCCCTAACCGGTGGTAGACCTGGAAGTTCTTCAGGAAATACGTCTAGAAACTCTTCAACTACCTTCGGAATCTGAACTTCTTCCATTGCTGTTATTACTCCCTGCTCTTGTTGAGTTGCCCCTGATCTGACTAAGGTGAACTGCTTCATGCCTGGAATATCAAAAGATACACTCCCTCTACGACAATCTATTGTCGCATGACTATACACTCCCTCTACGACAATCTATTATCGCATGACTGTCTTTCAGCCAGTCCATGCCTAAGATAACGTCGAAATTTCCAACATGAAATTCTATCAACCGGGCGGGTAAGGAATGCCTGCAAACTATAATGCTACATGCTAAAATAACTCTACTAACTCCTACGAGCCCATTACCAGTGAGTATATTCAACCTCCCTGGCAATGCCTCGAACTCCATTCCTAGTCGTGCTGTAAATTGTGCAGATATAAATGAATGGGATGCTCCCGAATCAAACAATACTACTGCGGGATATGAGGCGACGAGAATGTTACCTGCCACAACATCTCCCGATGCCAATGCCTCCTCCAAGGACAGAGTGAATGCTTGCCCTCGACCTCCTTGCTGGTTTTCATGCTGCGGCCTAGCCTGATGTTGTTACTGGCCCCTTCCTTAATGATGCTGGGGTGGTCTATGCTGGTGTTGCTGCATCGGCGGCCCCTGCTACCGAAATACCTGAGCCTGCGGTATTAACGGACGCTGTGCCAACGGCCTTACTGCTACCGCTGATCCTCGATACTGGCCTGCCCCTGGTGCTGGCAGAGCAGGAAACTGCTGCCCTGGTCCTCCTGACCTCGAATTCATAGGACATGTGGTAACCCGATGGTCTGGATTTCCACATATCAGACACAGTCCATTCAATGTCCGACACATATCTCTAGTGTGCCCTATCTTCCCACAATAAGTGCAGCCCGCAGGGGGTTGCTGGTTCTTCCTCTGTTGCTGTTGCTGCTGCCTGGGTGGTGGTACTGGTCCTCGTATCGCCATATCGTGGATACGAATGCCAGTGGATGATGCTGTTGTTCGGGGCGCTGCTCCTCCTCCTCTTTCAATCTGACTGTGGGATCTCTTCTGACCCCCAGTCCTTGTCGCAAGCCTCTGAATGGTGATCTCATGCCTTCGAGTTGCCGTCAATACTTCGTCAAAAGTTTGGTAATTGTGCCCCTCTATCAATTGCAAGAGTTCAAGATGAAACCCTTGCTGAAACCTCATGGCCCTCTGGCTCTCTGTTGCTACCATCTCTGGGGCGAATCTACTCAATCTGCAGAACTCCGCTGCATAAGCATCTACAGTCTTGCCGGCCTGCCTGAGGTTGATAAACTTCTGTTGTAGCTCAAACCGTGCCACAACTCCATAGTACTTGGTCTTGAATCTTGTAGTGAAATCGTCCCAAGCCACAGGACGTCTGATGCCCACTTCCTTTGATTCCCACCAATCACGTGCGAGACCCTGAAGTAACAACTTCACTAGATCTACACGTTCTTCTACCGGTACCTTAGCTGCTGTCAGAATAGCCTCAATATCCTTAAGCTATGCATCTGCTGAGATAGCATCCTCCGTACCATCGAAACGGCGGGGGTTGTACTTGCAAAACCTGGCTGATGCTCCTGAATCAGTCCTCACTCCTCTTTCCAAAGCCGTCTGTAATCATTGGTTGAGCAACACATTCTGCTCTTGTAGCTGAGTGTGCATGCGTTGCTGGGCCAACATCTGATGTTGCTGAGTAGCCATCATTCCTCTCATGATCTCCAGAAGGGCTGGTGTGTCCACTTGGGTAGGTGGAACTGTTGGTGGTGGTGGAACATCCGGATACTACGATCCAGCTGCTGCTTCCACTATCACTTCTTCTTGAATAGCCTCTTGAGTTAGTACCGGCCCTTGTTGCTGACCAACCTGGTCATGTTGCCCATGTTGCCCTTGTTGTTGTCCAGCTCTGACCGATGCGGATGAAGTGCCCCTAAAAAAAGGGACAAGAGAACAATCAAACAACCGGACATGAAGGATCAATAAAGTCAAAGGATACCGGAATGTCAAGCAAGGGTTGAGAATAACGAATCATGAGATCAAGGGGGACACGTGTGATTGAGACATCCTATAAATCAAAACATCCCACAAGTTTGAAATCAGACCTGCATGGGCCACCACTAAAACCTTGCCACGCCCCAGAACCAGAATACTGGAGAGCGGGGGAATGACTCAGCCAGCTACATATTACGGGTAGATGAATACCGTATAATACGATCAATGCTGTCTAACCAGACGAGGGGATGCATACTACATGAAAGTCTTACTATGGTCACTTCACATCTATTGTCTCAATCATTCAAACAAGAAGCAAGAATAGAGAACATGTAAGATAAAGCAGTAAGGCATCCCAAACGCTTAGTCAAAATGTTCTTGAGATCTGGCTTTACAAAACATAGCCAGATGGTATAGTAACATATACACAATTGTTATCAGCTGCAGTCTGACTTAGTTATAATTATGTAAAAGTAAATACAAGACGATCCGACTAACATATCGGTGCCAAACGGCTAAGTATGAAGTAAATAACAAAACGAGTGGTGAAGTAAGGAACCCACTCGAGTCCTCCTGCGATCATTCCCCAAGTATTGACCATCTTGGGGGTGGAAGTAAGCTGAGTCCTCGAGAACCGGCTCTAAATCTGGCCATGCAAAACCAGAGAGGTTAGACCTCAAATAGCAAGTACCACAAGAATGCACGATATGAAGGACTAAACCAGTAAGTAAGAGAATATAATAATAGATCTCTGCTTTCCACTAGGATTCACATAACATCACGATACTTCGAACCAACCTCCCAACCAAACAAGGACAGAAGTTGGCCCGTCATGTCCTGACATTCTGATCATCTCAGTTAGGCAACAGAGTAGGTACAGTACACAAACAAATCATCTTGAACGGCCAATCAACTCCTACGGCTTGATATTGTGAGTCCCAAGTTATCCTAGAATTATACAAATAGGGATTCCTCAGTTCTTACTATGTACGAGCAAGGCTAGTCTATCCAGTCAATCAATTGCGCCAATCATGAATTAGATGAGTCCCAGCGGGACGCCCGTCATCAATATACAATATACAATAATAATATAATCAGATACCGCTCCCTGCCCGTGTGGCAGGTTTACAGTATCTGTGGGAACCAGCCGGCCTGTCGGGCACTACTAGTCCCAAGAGGGCTGCCATGTAAGAACTCGGGGATCCATTCTCTCCATGCAATTATTATTTTATTTAACTTAATAGTCTCTACGTTGAGTGAAATCCCATGCCGTGGATCATGGTCATTCAAATGAGTACTTTCGTACGGGGTAGGATATGCGCAACTCTACAACGATACCCGTGCGGCTAGGTTGTAGGTCTTACATAGCGTAATGCAACAATCAAATCTAACCACGGAGTAATCATGCCTTGACCATAAAGTACACATGCTGCTTTTGTAAAATAAATAAATAAATAAATAAATAAATTGAAGCCTGCATGTGCCTGTACGTCAATATTCGGGATCAGCCAGTCGATTACAATAGTTCATTACATGAACGTGTCTCATTCATTTAATTCAATAAGACGACTAGCCAGTCTTTTAGTTCCAATTAGGAACGCATGATCAATTTTGTCAAGATAACCATCGTCATTAATGGTGACAAGGCATAAAAGTCAATTAGTATTAAATGGGGTCGAGTCTATAACTCTCAGGGTTAAGTTCCAGTCTTACCGGGTATCCATAAACCAGTCAAGACACAAGGCACGTTCTACACAACCATATGTATTAACATATTAACATGCTAAGATTATCGAGTTCATGCAAAAAGTATAAGGATATAATAGGAGAACTATCATGCCACCATTGAATGAATAAATTATAGAATAAATAGAAACACCCAGGTCAGGAAGTCACGCCAACAAGTCTATGCTAAGGCCAACAAGTCACGCCAAGTCTAGCAGGAGTGAGCGTGAAAAGTGGTTCACGTTGGCACGCACAGTGTGAGCGTGAAAAGTGGTAAGAAATTCACGCACTCACAGCGTGAGCGTGAAAAGTGAGCGTGGAAAATGAGCGTGGAAAGTGAGAAGAAATTCACGCACGCACGCAAGACGTGTGCGTAACTAAAATGTCACGTTGGCACGTAAAGACGTGAGCGTGACTAAAAATTCACGCTGACACGCGAGAACGTGAGCGTGACTAAAAATTCACGCACGCACGTAAAGACGGGTGCGTGACTCAAAATTCACGCACGCACGTAAAGACGTGAGCGTGACTAAAAATTCACGCTAACACGTAAGAACGTGAGCGTGACTCAAAATTCACGCACGCACGTAAAGACGTGAGCGTGACTAAAAATTCACGTACGCACGTAAAGACGTGAACGTGACTAAAAATTCACGCTAACACGTAAGAACATGAGCGTGACTCAAATTCACGCATGCACGTAAAGACGTGAGCGTGACTAAAAATTCACGCTAACACGTAAGAACGTGAGCGTGACTAAAAATTTACGCTGACACGTAAGAACGTGAGCGTGACTAAAACCTTCGTTCCAAGCCAGAAATGAAGTTCCCATGGTTCAGAATGGTTAAAAATGAGAAGCTCTGCCACAAGAACCATCTACTCCGAAAAGCACGCCAAGTTGGGAGATCAAAACCCATGTTCAACCGAAAACACAACAACATAGATCTAGAAGAAACAAGCCAAAGAAATCAAAAATGCTAAGTACTAAACTCTCTCAGAATCATGAGAAGAAGGCAAATGAACCATAAAAATGGTTCTCCAAGTGGAAGCAAGAAGCAAGATGTACTTGCCTGCTGGTAGGTGGAAGAGAGTGGTGAGGAAGAAGAAGAAGTAATGGTGAATGAGAGTTATGAGGAGAGAGAATGAGATGGGGGCTTTAAATAGGAAGCGTGGTGGTAGGTGGGGTTGTGGGGTTCGGTTCATGTGAACCACCATGAACCCGAGGAAAACCCTCCTAGGCCGAACCTAAAAGCAAGACTAAAAACAGAGAATAACAGCAGAAAATAAAATACAGGAATAAAATTACAGGAAATAAAATTGCAGGAAATAAAATGCAGATAATTAATTAACATAAAATTAAAGGAATTTAAATACAGGATAATACATGATAAATACTAAATAAATATATATGAGTTGTACATGTATAAAAATACGCATTTCGGGAACGGGGAGTGACAGCATAAGTCACCTTGCTGATCATGGATATGATATTAACTTTGGACAAAATAAATGCTATATTTATGATAGGTCAATGGGAGACATCGCTTTTGAAGGGATAAAAGAGAATAACATTTACATTTTCTATCTATCTAAAGATACTGACAGTACAGGAAGATGTCTCTATGCTCACAAGGATGAGAGATTATTATGGCACCAGCATCTTGGTCATGCCAATATGGATACTATATCCAGACTATCGACTAAGAAGCTAGTTAGAGGCTTGCCCGACATCACATTCAAAAAGGACACGGTATGTGCCAAATGTGAGTTGAATAAGGCAACCAAGTCCTCTTTTTATTCCATAAACTCTGTAAGTACTACTAGACCCTTGCAATTACTTCATATGGATTTATTTGGTCCTAGTAGAGTAGCCAGTCTTAGTGAAAAAAATCTACGCTTTTGTTATAGTAGATGACTTTTCTAGATTTACTTGGGTTTTCTTTCTTACAAACAAAAGTGATGCCATTTCTGTTTTCAAAATTTTTGTTAAAATGGTTCAAAACAAAAAAGGCTACATGATCACTCGAATCCGAAGTGATCATGGAGGCAAATTCGAAAATACTGATTTTGAAAAGTTTTGTGATTTAAATGGTTTTAATCATGAGTTTTTTTGTCCAAGAACTCCTCAACAAAATGGTGTTGTGGAGCGAAAGAATAGGACTTTTGGCGATATGGCTAGAGTCATGTTGAATAAATTTTTACTTCCAAAGTTTAAATTGACTAATAATACAATATCACATTGATACATCAAAGTGTATGGAGTAGCAATCGACTAAGCTAAAAAAATAGGTTTCTAATCAGGAATGGAACGAGTATAGTTCATGCATGCAATTCTAAATACATGATAACGACTATGAAAACAGTGAATAGTCTTGACATACATGATAAAATAAATAAACTGTAAAATATGGCATGGAAAGTAAAGCAGAACAGTTAACGTGACTATAAAGACAAGTAAAGCATGGAACAAGGAAACATAACCATCTAAGTTGTGAAGCCCACAATTTGTATATGATAATTGTATTTGTGTTATTAATTAATTGAGTTTGTCTTGGGCCCCTTTTATTAATTTTTGGTTATTTCTCTCTTTGGAGCCCAAACCCAAGCCCAAACCCATTTAACTTACCCATTCTCCCCACTCCCCGGTTCTCTCTCTCAGATTCGTACCCAGCGCCCCACGTACCCCTTCCCTCTTCTCCATTATGTATCTCTTTCAGAAGTAGAAATCTATCTCTCACAGAAAAGGAAACTCCCATTTCCCCACCTTCACAAAAACCCTTCCATCTTCCAATCTACTCCACCAAATCCAAACCCGAAGGCACCACCAAACACTCCTCGTCGCTCTCTCCGAATCTAGATCCCTCTCCCCAACCTTCCGAGCCCGTCCCTGCGTTGCTCCTGTGACAGCGTCGGCCGCCATCGCCCGTGCGCGCCCTTCCGCACGTGTCAGCCCCCGCGTGCCCGTGCTTGCACGTGTCCGTATCTGGCTTCCTTTGGGCGTCCAGAAGCTTCATTCCGAGTCTGAGGCCTCCATTCGGTGCTGCTTCGTGCAAACTGTTGGTAAATTTCTATCCTGAATACCTTCTGTCATTTTCACAGAACCCATTTTATGTCCTGGCCAATTGGAATAGTTTACTTCTGTAGTAATAATATTGGTTCCTTGTGTAGGAATGTATTAGTATAATGGTTATCATAGAAATTATAGATTAAGCAGTAAATATTGTGAGATTATTATTTGTGTTTGTATTAGAGTTGCTGTAATAATAGTATAAATGGTTTAATCATCAACTAGGTTAACCAAATATTATTAGTAATTTTAATTGTTATGAGAAAATGTATATATATTTTCCTAAATAGTTGTATGTCTAAAATGCTTCATAATAGAATAAGTATTTGTTTATAGCAAATGTTTTAATAAATTAATTGTCAAATTATTAAGAATTATGGGAAATGAATTTATTAGAAAAAAAATGGTCTATTACTATTAATTAGTTTCACCAAAATATTATTAATATTATGTGATTGTCACTAGAAAACATATATACATATATATATATATATATATATATATATATATATATATATATATATATATATATATATATATATATAATATATATATATATATATATATTAATATATATATATATATAAGTATATATATATATATATATATATATGTATATATATATATATATATATATATATATATATATATATATATATATATATATATATATATATATATATATTTTCTAAACACGTTTTTTACCAAAAACTTTCAATAATTAGAATAGATAACAAAAAGATATTATTTCTATAAATAATTTTTACTTGCTAAAATAATTGATTTCGATAAATAAAATGGTTTTTAGCATTAATAACCACAAATATTTTGCTATTAATTTAAATCGTTAGTTTGGTAAAAATCGTATTTTATAAAGTATTATTTTTGGCAATTAAAAGCTATTTTTCTTTTATTATGAAAAATGGTTAAAAATATATTTTCTAAGAAAAATTGTTTTATTAATATTGTTCGATAAATAATTTCTAATTAGAAAAAATATTAGTTTGGAAAATCTAAATTTTATTAATCTCTAAAAATACGTTTTAAAATTATTTTCTTAATATCTATTATTACGACAAAACATATATTTTATTCAAAAATGACTATTTTGTCAATTATTATTTTGTAATAAAATCTATTCTTAAAAATATACAATTATTTTCCATTTAGGTTCCCCAACCTACCAGACTCAGCCCACAGTGTTGTTCCTTAGAATTAAAGCATAATCCTAGTTACTAAAATCTGGTACTAGGATCTTGTAGGTTCTGATCCCTAAGACTTTAGCAGTTATCTACTTGTTGCTGCTCACGCCGAGGAAGCATTTGAGGCAAATTCCATATCTATTCCATGTCTGTGTTTTTACTTTAATAATTAAATGTATGCATTAGTTGATTTCATATAGTAAAGTGACACTGATTCACTGTAGATCCCTCTCGGACTCCACATCGATTGAGGGATTGCTGGAATGCTATATTGACTTATTGACTTATTGACTCATTGACCCATTGACTCGGGGATTGCTTGGGGGAGTAGTATAACGCCTGTGACCAAAGCCAAAATTCTCGCTTGTCTCTCTCGCGCTAACCTCTATCACACAGGGGGTTGAGCCGTACCGTATGTTATTTGTTTCGGCCGAAACGATAGTATACATATTGCCTCTATCCCAACCTGTCACAGGCCCTATTATATACTCAAAAGACTAGCGTAGTATTGCATCATATTTGACATTGTGACCATATTGCTTGTTGTCTTTTACTATTATTTACAAAAACATATAAAGTTTCTTAAACTGTCTCGCATTTTTATTTATTGTTAATTTAGAAATACTAAATGTGGAAAAAATATGTTTCTTGTTCACTCCTGACTGGAGACCCAATATTTTTAGGTGATTGCGATGAGGAGGAGCTAGCTTACTATTCTTTCTATGGGCCTAACTTGGGTCCCGCAGGTTTGGCTGAACCAGAACCAGGAACCCCAGAACCATAGATGTTGGCATAGTTTCTTTACCTTTATTTCTTTTGAAAAATTGTAATAAATGAATTGTGTTGTCTTATTTCCATTTCAGACCAGTTTTAGTTTAAATAAAAATATTTTATTTATGTTAGATATTTTGCCTGTTGTGTTTCACTGCTTGATACAGCTTACTGTCGCCGTCTCACAACGGTGCAGGCTAAGCATGATCCGACTAGACCCATTATATTGGGATCGGGTCGTAACATGTTTTTAGGGGTGGCCCATGCAGGTCCACTTCTGTAAATTTGTCTAGTCAACTTAGTCTAGACCAACATGCAGTTTTGCAGTCTGACATAGGTCTAGATATGACTCTAGGAAAACAGACTCTATAAACAAAATTAAAATACATAGATTATTTTTACCATATCACAACATAGGATCAAATTTATCTTATTTATATAAAATCTATTTTTGCTTGCTTATAGTTTCATAGGTTACCCTGCTTATGTTGTACCCAAACCTTACCCGGATTAGGCCGATTGTATGATGATATATTTTACTCCCTATATTATTTTCTAGATTTGATATATCTTTAGTGTCTCATGACTTTCGGGAATTATTTCCTCCATATCTTTATCAGATTCAACCATCCTTTAGGATCTATACTCTTTCACTATTTATGGATTAATATTAGATTTTTCAATCTTCTTATTCAGCAAACCTATTTCCAATTTCTTTATTAGTTTAATCAAATATTACTTCTCTATCTTTAATTAGAATCTAGATCCATTCACTATTTAGAATTTCAAATTCTCTTTTAGCAAACCTAATAAACTCTTATCTACCTAAAGTATTCCTACGACTAGTGTATCCAACCATTTGTCTTGACCTTATTCCCAATTGATTTTCTCGGAACTAATCCCGAACCAAATTCTTCTGGAACCATAAAACCCCAAGGTTAATTGCTACCAAAAGAATTGGTTTAACTTAGCTAGTTCACGAATCTTCCAAAGGAATTATTTTCTAGAAATATTAGATTTCCTAAGTTATTTGAAGGACCGAGAATATTTTCATTTGTTGACTTTCTCCACTCAACATGAAATCTTACTCTCTCTAGGCAACTTCTCGATCAATTTAAGGCCTAGAAAGTTCTAAACTCAATACTTGAGTATCATGAAGCAGGAATGGTCAGAGAATTGATTTCATTCTATTGTTGAATTTTCTTTAGTAATTGAAAAACTTTTGAATTGTTGAGCTATCCCTTTGAAATTCTCATGCACAAAGTTGAAAAAAATATTCAGTGACGTAATATGGCTTCGCACATATGCGTTGCAGCCATTTATCTGAATTATAGAAATTATATGTTTACTGCAGCCAGATGCACACTGGCGAGGCATAGGCTCTAAGTTGAAGTGATTTCAGGTGTTCATTGGTTTTCGGATATTATTGAGACTGTCCTAAATGCATCATGTTTGTCTTCTATGTTGTTCAGCCATAAATGGATAAAGTTGATAGACTACTCGGTAACCTATCATTATTCAAGTTATGGAGCTAAAAATTTATTGCAGTCAGGTACACTCTGGCGAGGCATAAATTTAAGGTAAAGTGACTTCGGATATATTTGGTTTTCGAATATTATTAAGACTATATCCATACCATGATTGTCTTTTTAGCACCATCAAATTATTCTGACTTTTGCTCGATTAGAGGATTTACATTTTTAGCGATTGTCTCTATTTTCACAAATCTTCTATCACAACCAGAAAGAAAAGATTTTCTATAAAGTTCTACTTGATATTCCTAAAACTTATTATAACCATGTCAATCTCTATTGGCTCAATCTCTTTCAAGGTCCAATTTTAGTGTGTTGCATATATTTTATGGATAGTTATATATTTTGTAGCTATATATATAGTTAGTTGATAGCTATATACAGGAAAATCTAGATAGTTACCTAGCAACTTTATTATATTATTCCGATAAGAGCACCCTTAGAGGATCAATATTTTTTCTAATGAGATTAGATCGCTAAGGGTAGACTGTAAGCAAGTTAGTCTGGAGAGAATTATAAATTGTGGTTCATTTAGGATGTAATCATTATTAGTGCTTTGGTATTGGATTTGAACAAATGAATGTATTTGACGATTTTGAATTTTATGATTAAAGAAAGAGTTATGGAAGAGATAGGAAAACGCATGTAGAGTTAGCGAGAAAAGTCTAGGATTTGGTAAAGGTTTTCCCAAAGAGGAAGTGAATTTGGATAATATATATAAAATATGAGAATATGATTATGAAGTAAATGAACACTTGACGAGGATCAACTTTTTTGATCAGATGACTACTGTACCCAGATGGGACGGATATAACCATGGAAGGAATATCGCGAGCAATGAAATAATAGGGAATAAGCAGTGAGAAATTGAGATAAGACCATTGACATGTAACTTTAGAAATGAAAAATTGGGTTTGTAATTCTACCAAATATTGGAGACTCATATTAGTTATGGTAAGAATAATTGAGATTTTATGATATTTTGCTAATATGTTTGATGAGAACGATTGTTAGGTGCATTGTTAAAGATTAAAATTTGATTAGTAATTATAATTTGGTTAATTGATTTCAAGAATTGAAATTTTTTGAATATAGATCACAAATAAACTTTAAAAAATTTCTAAGGATTTACTATGTAGTCAGTTTTGGAAGAATAACTAACAATTGGAAATTGATATCCGTAAAATGATTTAATCGATAGAAATACTTGAATTTTGAAATACATTTGGTTTACGAGTTACATACAATGATGGATGAAAATTTGATTTAGATGATTTTTGATACCAAATAGATTTAGCCTTGGCAGCTACCTTAGTTTTCTGTAGATACCGAGAGTTCAGCTAGTTTAGCGAGTTAGTGATTGGTTTTGCATTCGGTAATAATAAGATTGTTATCTTGTAAGTCTTTTTTTTTTGCATATCCCATCTTCTGACCGTTGAAATAGTGATATGATATTTTTTTATTCCCTTTGATCATCACTCAGTCCTCAATAGAAATATCTTATCTGATTACATTCCTATCATAGCTATATGATTCTAATCACCCTCGATATCCTACTATCATACAACTTGTTGATTTTTCTTAAGTCACAAACCCTTATACCCCATTCCAATTTGATTTGGAATTTTTAGTCCCTCATCTCAGAAAATTCTATTATTTTCTGCCTTTTCAATAAACTATTGACGTTCATTTTTTTATTGCCTTTTCTGTTTCACGAGACCTGATTTGATTTTTCCTATTTTTATGATCATATTTTAATTGTACCTAGATTTTACCCGTGCCTAAGATGATTTTGATCACAACAATAATCCAACTCTATCTCAGACCATATCTAGATAATTCTGATTGTGCCTATATTTATCTTTGTACCTAGTGATCATGTCTAGAATCCGATTATGCCTGATGATTTAAATCTGGAACAATTTATAGCAGGGATTTATAGAGTATATGAGTTTTTGGATAAAGATAAGATAAATATGAACACTTGTGATTTGAATCAAGGAAGAGATAATTAATGATGTGAATATCAAGCAACTTGACATTTTAGATTAGAGGTTGTTAAATCAAAAGCATGGAGATGCACTTTAGGAAGATGCACGATGAATCAAAAGATATATAAAGGACGACCGAAACAAGACATTTTTGACTTAAGGTGTAACTAATTAAGGATGGCAATCGTATGAACTGAAGAGTGCAAAAGATTTTAAATCATAAACCAGTGATAGAAGGATTGTAAATGATACAAGATTGGGAGATGTAATAAGATATATTATTAACAAAGAAAAGTTTGGTCAAAATGATACAGTAAAATCAGGATGAAGGATTCGAGCTTAAACAGGATAATTAAATTTTATTGAGAATTCGGGATCAAATATGTAATGCGGATGTGGAATCAAGATATATACATGTTGGTGAAAATAGACGTCTAAATAAATTACAAAGTGATCACATATGAGTACAATAGATAAGCAAGGAATGATAAAAATTTCATGGATCATGACAGGAGTATTGAAACGTGATGTTGGATTTTAAAGGTAATATTAGGTTACTGGGGCTTAATACTAGAGTATAAAGATAAGATGCCGAATTATAATATTTTGGTCAAGAACGAATAAGAGGTATAAGAACGTGATTGGAACACATGAAGTGGTATGTCTTAGAATTAAAATTTGGATATATATTAACAAGCTGAAGGAAGTACATAATATATTGCAGAAATATTATTTTTGTTTAGTAAGAAAATATGGAAAGACAAATTTTCTAAGATGATAACGGTAATTGACAATTCAGGGATAAAAACATAAATCCATAATTGTGGATAGTGACTTTGTTTCTAAGGAGGGAAGAATGTTATTTGAGAATAGTGGATAATATTGATGAAGATATTGCATTAGATGGTTTTGGTATATGACAGTTAGCTAGTTAGGCATAAGGCTGTTGAGGAAGAATACCTAGACTGTTTTGAGGCAAGATTGCAGGATTGTATCCCGGCCCTTATCTTTGAAATTTCGAGGACAAAATTTTCTAAGAAAGGAATGTTGTGAAGCCCACAATTTGTATATGATAATTGTATTTGTGTTATTAATTAATTGAGTTTATTTTAGGCCTCTTTTATTAATTTTTGGTTAGTTCTCTCTTTGGAGCCCAAACCCATTTAACTTACCCATTCTCCCCACTCCCCGGTTCTCCCTCTCAGATCCGTACCCAGCGCCCCACGTACCCCTTCCCTCTTCTCCATTATGTATCTCTCTCAGAAGCAGAAACCCATCTTCACAGAAAATGAAACTCCCATTTCTCCACCTTCACAAAACCCTTCCATCTCCCAATCTACTCCACCAATCCAAATCTGAAGGCACCACCGAACTCCCCTCGTCGCCCTCTCTGAATCCAGACCCCTCTCTCCAACCTACCGAGTCCGTCCCCGCGTCGCTCCTGCGGCAGCGCCGGCCGCCAATGCCCGCGTGCTCGACCAGCCGGCCCCAGCCCTCGTACGCCCTTCCACGCATGTCAGCCCCCACGTGCCCGTGCGTGCACATGTCCGTGTCCGACTTCCTTTGGGCGTTCCGGCGCTTCGTTCTGAGTCCGAGGCCTCCCCTCGGTGCTCCTTCGTACAAACTGTTGGTAAATTCCTGTCCCGAATACCTTCTGTCATTTTCACATAACCCATTTTATGTTCTGGCCAATTGGAATAGTTTAGTTCTGTAGTAATAATGTTGGTTCATTGTGTTGGAATGTGGTAGTATAATGGTTATCATAGAAATTATACATTAAGCAGTAATATTGTGAGATTATTATTTGTGTTTGTATTAGAGTTGCTGTAATAATAGTATAAATGGTTTAATCATCAACTAGGTTAACTAAATAATATTAGTAATTTTAATTGTTATGAGAAAACGTATATATATATTCCTAAATAGTTGTATGTCTAAAATGCTTCATAATAGAATAAGTATTTGTTTATAGAAAAATGTTTTAATAAATTAATTGTCGGATTATTAAGAATTATGGGAAATGAATTTATTAGAAAAAATGGTCTATTAATATTAATTAGTTTCACCAAAATATTAATAATATTATTTGATTGTCACTAGAAAACATATATATATATTTTCTAAACACGTTTTATACCAAAAACTTTCAATAATTAGAATAGATAATAAAAAGATATTATTTCTATAAATAATTTTTTTACTTGCTAAAATAATTGATTTCGGTAAATAAAATGGTTTTTAGCATTAATAACCGAAAATATTTTGCAATTAATTTAAATCGTTAGTTTGGTAAAAAAAGTATTTTATAAAGTATTATTTTTGGCAATTAAAAGCTATTTTTCTTTTACTATGAAAAATGGTTTAAAAAGTATTTTCTAAGAAAAAATGTTTTATTAATATTGTTCGGTAAATAATTTCAAATTAGAAAAAATTATTAGTTTGGAAAATCTAAATTCCTTAAAATTATTAATCTCTAAAAATACGTTTTAAAATTATTTTCTTAACCTTTGTTATTACGGCAAAACATATATTTTATTCAAAAATGACTATTTTGTCAATTATTATTTTGTAATAAAATCTATTCTTAAAAATATGCAATTATTTTCCATTTATGTTCCCCAACCTACTAGACTCAGCCCATAGTGTTGTTCCTTAGAATTAAAACGTAGTCCTAGTTACTAAAATCTGGTACTACGATCTTGTAGGTTCTGATCCCTAAGACTTTAGCAGTTATCTACTTGTTGCTGCCCACGCCGAGGAACCATCTGAGGCAAGTTTTATATCTATTCCATGTCTGTGTTTTTATTTTAATAATTAAATGTATGCATCAGTTGATTTCATATTGTATAGTGACACTGATTCACCGTGGATCCCTCTCGGACTCCACATCGATTGACGGATTGCTGGATTGCTATATTGACTTATTGACTCATTGACTCGTTGACTCGGGGATTGCTTGGGGGAGTAGTATAACGCCTGTGACCAAAGTCAAAATTCTCGCTTATCTCTTTCGTGCTAACCTCTACCACACAGGAGGTTGAGCCGTACCGTATGCTATTCGTTTCAGCCGAAACGATAGTATATATATTGCCTCTATTCCAGCCGGTCACAGGCCCTGTTATTTACTCAAAACACTAGCATAGTATTGCATCATATTTGACATTGAGACCATATTGCTTGTTGTCTTTTACTATTATTTATAAAACATATAAAGTTTCTTAAACTGTCTCGCATTTTTATTTATCGTTAATTTAGAAATGCTAGATGTGGAAGAAATATGTTTCTTGTTCACTCCTGACTCACCCAACATTTTTAGGTGATTGCGATGAGGAGGAGCTAGCTTACTGTTCTTTCTACGAGCCTGACTTGGGTCCCATAGATTTGGCTGAACCAGAACCAGGAACCCCAGAACCATAGATGTTGGCATAGTTTCTTTACCTTTATTTGTTTTTGAACAATTATAACAAATGAATGGTATTGTTGTCTTATTTCCATTTAAGACCAGTTTCAGTTTAAATAAAAAGATTTTATTTTCGTTAGATATTTTGCCTGTTGTGTTTCACTGCATGATACAGCTTACTGCTGCCGTCTCACAACGGTACAGGCTGGGCATGATCCGACTAGACCCATTATATTGGGATCAGGTCGTGACATAAGTGATTTGAAGTACACCTTTCAATATGTGATCCGGCTGGGTCATTACACCGTACGGTCGACATCTAGTATACAATCTGACGTGAAGAAAGGTCTAATGTCTGATCACATATCTACTTAGTACTTCTTCGCCCGACTACTAAATATGGAAACGAGCGTGTCAATTATCAACTATACATCACTAATCATGCAAATATAGTAAATATTAATATTAGAAACAAACAAGAAATGTAATCACCTGGTGTCCTGAGCTGGTGAAACAAATAATTCCATCGAGTCCAGAATAGTCCAATTAGCTACGTGTGATATGAAGCAGTCCGGATGTCACGACCCGCACCATGTTTAGGGGCACGAGAACGTGGGTTCGTCCGCCTACACCGTAGTGTCGGCGGTAGAACGCTGTATAGGTCATCTATAACATTTAACATCTAACAACAAGATTATAAACCTGTCGTACGGAGGTATAATATAACATCTCAACGCTATATCTCAATCACAAGTCTAGGAAAGATAGTGTTTCACTTAACAAAATGCATGGAAATCGGATTTTGAAAATAAAACGAGAAAAAGTACAAGAAGTACAAATTTGATTCTGGGAAGTATTGCTATGGAAGTCTGATCTGTAAATGATCACTTTGTTCCTTAGACCATACGATGATGATGAAGATCACTGCTAGAAGATGAACAGTTGGAAGAACTAAGTCACCAGAAAGGTATCGACGCACTTGGGCACTGATGGCGAGGCTGAATGCTTTCCTGCTTTGCTTCACTCTGTTCTGGAAGAAAAGTTGAAGAAGAATGCTCCGAAAAATCAAAGTCTCTGGGCTCTGATCTCTATGTATTCTTTTCTCTCTCTGTCTCTGTCTGAGAAAAAATAAGTCTATTTACAGACTTGGGCTCCTGTGCGTAAAAACTCAGCAAAAGTTTCGTCTTTACGCTAACAACTGTCACCCATGATTGGAGTCATCCTCTGCATACGTTGACACGTGTCCCATCATTTCAGTAAGAATATGATGCACGTACACACGTTCTTTGAGATATGTGGCATGAAAGCCATGTAGGCAAACCATGTTCCAAATTGATGTAGGAGAATAGGGCGAAAAAAAAAACCCAAAATACCCTGAGCATAAAGTAGTAGACTAGGCGTAAAAAGCCATGACATGAACTTCCTGCGTAAAGTGGTTGTTAAATAACCTTGAGCGTAAAAGTAGCCCAAATAAACCTTTCGCACACGTCAACTTTTGAGCGTAAAAACTCGTATAGTCTCCGTGCGTAAAAGAAGCCATATTATGAGCGCAAAATAGCTCAGTCCACATACTAAACGACAAATTGGTCTCTGTGTAAACAAATCCCTTTGATTTCTGTGATATATGCCATCATTAAATCTTTATGTCAGACTTTGCATTAAATGCAAGACTTGACAGCTTTGTCCAGCGTAAAAGTGGCTAGCCTGTCTTAGGCGTAAAACCATTAGCTTTGACCCGAACGTAAAATGATTAGCCTGCTTTAGGCGTAAAGTAATTAGCCTTTCTTTGGCGTAAAGTGGATCAATTTGAATGAAATGATCCATCTCTTTGACTCATTCTTATGAAGCACTTTTTACGCTCCTACAAGACCCCCTTCAAAGTTTTCAAATATCCTCAAAATTTGAAACACTTTGAACAGAAGCGTAAAAGTCAGGATTTAACCAGTCATCGTAAAATTGGGGATATCGAACAGTCGGCATAAAAAATCAAGAAATGGTGGTCGGTCAATACTTAATCGTCATAATGACTTTTCTTCTCAAAACTTTCGAATGCTTTATTTCCCCGAGCTTGCATTAATACTGATCAGTTTCCCATAAGGAATATGAAGGGTTGATTCGATTGTATAAATAAAGAGAAATTCTTATTCTTGCTTTTCATCCACATACTGTCATGGCACTAAAGAAAGAGATCAGCAAAGAAGAGGCTCCAATCTCGAGGATTGATATAGAGACAGATGTTGAGCGGGCACGCAACTTTATAGAGTATTTTGGAGTGACTCCAGCAGTCTTTAGTCGTATCGATGGTGGTCCCTCAATTGTGTATGAAGGATCAGGAGATGCAGAAGCATTTCTTAATCTGATGAGTCGCTCCGGGATCTGCAACATGCACGAGTTAGATGCCTCCCTTCGTCAGCCCAACGAAGGAAAGAAAAAATAATATTTTATGTAGAAGTGTCGTCTATGTATTGCGACTTTTATCTGTAGGGGTCCACTCCCCCCTTTTTATAAATAAAATCTTGATATTGATCTCATCTGTTGGTACATAGAATTGTTCAACACTTCTTTTGACTGCTTCTATGGTTTTTCATTCCCAAGAGAAACTAAACAACACGTGGCATCTGTCTTGTGGTCACGAGCGCCTTTTAATAGGATCTTTCTCGAAATAGACTCACGCCAGCCGTTTCTTCAATCCTTAAAATAGCTGAGTTAAAGAATGTTTTATACATTCTCATTCTCATTCTCATTCTTTCGAAGATAGCTTTTTTTTGCAATATTTTATTTTCCAACAAGTGATGATGGGATGCTTTTCGATGGCGTTCCTCTGTACGCCCGGTCACCAGACGTTGATTCAACCGCTCTTAGAGCCGAACCATTCGACCTTAATGGTAAGTTTGATTCATAAACCAATTGTCAGCCTTTGAACTTTTTGTTGAAAACAGATGCCCATGAGCGTAAATCCTTGACAGACGTAGAATCTCATAAGAAAGATGCACGGGCGTAAAAAGCCTTACTGAATAATATGTTCATGAAACATTGGCGTAAAAAGCCTAGTCGAATGAGGTGCACATGAAACAACAGCATAAAAAGCCTTATTGAATAGGGTGCACATGAGACACTGGCATAGAAAGCCTTGTTGAATAAGGTACACCTAATACACGGGCGTAAATCCTTTGTAGATTAAGTGCTCATGAATTACTGGCATAAAAACCTCTGGTTTATAGCCTGTTGAAGATAGAACAAGATGCGTAAGCATCTACTAATATGCGTCTGATGATACTTCTGTTTAAAACAATTTTTCGTTGTTGTTTTCTGTAGAAGTTTGACTGAAGAGCTTTTCCAGAACGGTATTGGCGACTTTGATGTTGTGAGGAGTATTCTTCTGAAATCAATATCAGGGAGCTCATGCACTTTTGACGCGCAAATCAGTCAACTCAGAACTCTTCGTGGGATAGAAGGGTCTTCCTCTGTTGGTAGGAAGAGCCTTTATACACGGAGAGTTGGATGGTGGAGTCAACTCTAACCCGAGAAATTGGGTAGCAGAGTTTCTTTCACGGCAGGACTAGGAATCGTATCCCAATGCTGGATACATTCCTATCTCCTCTGAAAGGCCGCCACTTCTCCACCAATTGTATTGGCAGCAACACGTCTTCGGGCTGCCATACTCTGGGATTCTCCTCTCGTCTGAGAGAGAAGACCAAAGTTTGATTCCTTCTGTTCTGGTCGCCATTGAGGCTCAGACAGTAAGGAATTGACACCAACAATGAATCGATGAAGAAGATCCAAAGAAGAAATAGATCTCGATTAGGTCATCGTTGTTGTATAGAATGAAAATCCAAGATGTAATAGATTTCCATTATGATTTGTAAGAAAGTCTAAGAAATGTAATAGACTTTTATGATGAAATGAGAATGGAAATGATGAATCTTCTCTGCTCAATGATTTGTATCTATCCAGAAGCAATATAGACATGATAGATAATAAAGTCTGTTTTCTGTTTAGAGTATACAATACTATCAGAGGTATTATGGACATGACAGCATGTAAGAACTCAAAGAAAAAAGTAGATTAATATCTATGCAGAGGTCAAATGGATTTAATAGATAAGAAAAGCAAGCAGATTTAATATTTATTCAGAGGTTACAAGAACGTGATAAATAATAAATCCAATTTTCTATACCAACTGGTAAGATAGAAGATCAAAATTTCTTTCCAAAGTGATGAGTAATCAGCTTAACCAAACCTTGGTAGCGGGGAAAAAGACAGATGTCATTGAGGATATATCCCAATATGAAATGAACCGACATATCTTTCGGGAAAAGAAAGAACAATTCAATTCTATAAGTAAATGAATGAATCTGATGTAATGAACGGACAGGCCTTTCCGGGAATGAAAAGTTATTTTAATTTCAAAAACCAGTTCATTAATAGATCTCTCCTATTAAATAGGTGAGAAATCTTTGTAACTTTTCATTCTTATTTCCACTCCTCTATTGGAAATGTCTTCCAAGGATATACAACAAAAGAATAAAGTCTCCAAGAAAGTTGAGGACATCATTGAGACGTGCCCCATTGAACCAATTGTATCAGGTCTAACCGAAGTAGGCGAAAGATCTTCTACGCCCAAGCCACCACAAGACATCCTCGCTTTCTTAGTAGAGCCAAGTAAAACTTCTGAAGAAGAGGCATTAAGGATGGCTGCCTGCAGGTTTTTTATGAACTCAGACAACAATGCCTTCGAAGCATTGGCTGATTATGTATTTAATAAGGAAGGCAGTGGTCCTCGTCCTTAATCCTTTGTTCAGAACAAAAATAATAATAATAAAAGAAATTTTATTTTCATTCTGTCTTTTCTTTTTATACATAGTACTGCTTCAGAAATTTTCCATTGATTGGCATCATGAGTAGATCTCCATTAGGCTTTGATAACCGATAGGCGCCATTAGAAAACACGGTCTCAATTATAAAAGGGCCCTCCCATTTTGCTTGGAATTTCCCCTTGCTTTTGTGAGTCATAATCATCGGTCTTCGAACGGCTAATACCAACTCGCCAATCTTGAATACCCTCTCTTTAACTTTACTATTGAAAGTTCGAGATATACGGGCTTGATATAGCTCAATGTGCTGTTGTGCTTGAAGACGCTTCTCGTCCAATCCTTCAAGTTTTTGGAGTCGTAAGCGATCATTATTCTCTATAGTTAGCTCATTAGCAATAACTATTCGTAGAGATGGAATCTGGATTTCCAAGGGAAGAACAGCCTCACATCCATAAATCAATAAAAATGGTGTAAAACAGTAGGAGTCCGGACTATTGTTCGATAAGCCCATAACATTCTCCAAGTTTCTCATTCCAATCATGTTTATTAAAAGACAAACTTTTTGAGAAGTTTAATGATCGTATTATTGAAGGCTTCGGCTAAACCATTAGCAGCTAGATTATAAGCCGTAAAAGCCAGATTTTGAATTTGATTCTTATCACAGAACCGATAAAATGCCTGACTGGCAAATTGTGGACCATTATCATGAATGATTCGTCGAGGAATCCCGAAGCGATAAATGACATGATGTTTGATAAAGCTGATCATATTAGATATTTCACTTCAGCAAGGGAACTGCTTCTGCCCACGTAGAAAAGTAATCGGTTATAGCTAATATGAACCGATGTCCTTTAACAGAAGGAGGGTTAATAGGACCAATGACATCCATACCCCAAGCTTCGAAGGGCCAAGAAGCTGCTGTAGGATGTAGAAATTCAGAAGGTTGGTGATAAAGTCAGCATGAATCTGACATGCTTTACATCTTCTGGCATAGTCCAGCATCTGCTATCATAAAGGCCAATAATACCCCATTCTTCGAATGCGATCTTGTAATTTCGGACCCGGTTGATGAGCACCACAGACACCACATGCCTCACGGAGTGTCTATTTAGCTTCACTTTCTGAGAGACAGCGCAGCAAGAGTCCATCATATGAGCGACGATATAACATATGTAGAGATGAATCATAATAGAATCGAAATGATCGTCTTTTAATTGATGCAGCTTCTTTTGGATCTTCAGGTAAAATCCCATGAACCGCATAATCATAAATAGAGTTCTCCAATCCCTCTGCTGAGAGCTTGACTCTAGTATAACTTTGTTCAATACACAAATTATTCTTGACACAGAATAAATCTCGGTCCAACAAAGTAATTGTATTTTGTCTTCGGATTGGAACAGCCAAGTCTGCAGCTAGGCTAGCAAGAGCACCAGCCTCTACATTCTGAGAACGTGGTACGAATTCAATGAAGAATCCTTTGAATGAAAGGACCAATTCGACTACCACTTGATGATAAGGGATGAGATCAGGATTTCTGACTTCATAAGTCCCTCTAACCTGATTAACAATCAGTTGAGAGTCTCCATAGGCTTCCAGGAATTCAATATCCAATTGTTTTATGACTTGGAGACCAATCAATAGAGCATTATATTCTGCTACATTATTGGAGCATGGTTCATTGAGAGAATAGGTACGGTATATGACCATTTTGTCAGGAGAAACTAAGACGATTCCTACCCCAGAGACAATATTACCTTTAGGTCCAACCCGTGATGCTCCGTCAAAATATAATTACCAGATGTCATTTTTCAAAGTCATATTGCAATCCACAACTTCATCTGGAATATCCTCATATAACTTTGATGTTTCAGGTATAGGATGAGCAGCTAAGAAATTAGCTAATGCTTGACCCTTCACTATTTTTGAGGTATATAAACCATGTCATAAGGAGTGAGCAACATCGCCCAGGTAGCTAACCTAGAGTTAAGAATGCTCGGTTTTTCATCAATACCCGAATGGGATTTATTCTGGAGATGACATGGATAGTCTGTCCTGTTACATAATGTCTTGTCTTTTGGACAGCAAAAACCAAGGCCAGACATTCCTTTTCTATAGGAGTATACCTATGTTCTGCTCCGACCATCATTCGGCTAAGATAATAAATCGCTTGTTCATGCCCTATATCACTTTTTTGTGCAAGAGAGCACTAAGTGAATGATCCAAAGCTCGAACATATAGCAAAAATGGTCTTCCTATCACTGGAGGTACCAAAACAGGTGGATTTGTAAGATATTGCTTGATGTCATTGAAAGCTTTCTGACACGCTTCATCCCAAACAAATGATACACCCTTCTTTAATAGACGGAGAAAGGCTGGCATCTTCCAGAGAGATTGGATATGAATCTCCTGATATACGCAATAGGACCTTGGAAGCCACGAGTTCTTTTAAATTGCGTGGAGGGCGCATTTCAAGAATTGTTTAACCTTATCAGGATCAACATGGATACCCTGAGAAGTAATGACAAATCCTAAAAACTTGCCACTGGAAACCCCTAAGAAAGACTTAGTAGGGTTCATTTTCAATTGATGTTGGCGCATCAATTCAAATACTGTCTTCAAGTCTTGAATGTGATCATCTTTTGATCGACTTTTAACAGCAATGTCATCTACATAACATTCTACTGTCTTCCGTAGATGTTCCTGAAAGATATTGCTCATGGCCCGTTGATACGTGGCACCGGCATTTTTAAGACCAAATGGCATAACCGTATAGCAGTAAACCCCAAGGGGTGTACGAAAAGCAGTATGCTTCTCATCTTCTGGATGCATCTTAATTTGGTTGTATCCTGAGAATCTATCCATGAAAGACATGCGTTCAAAACCGCATGTATTGTCTATCATGACATCAGTAATCGGAAGTAAAATTCATCCTTTGGACAAGCTGCATTAAGATCTCAAAATCTATGCAAACTCGGACTTTTCTATTCTTTTTCATAACAGGAACAATGCAACCCAGTCCGGGTGTTGTTCTTCACGAACAAAGCCATGTGATCAGCTTTTTGACTTCTGCCTCAATTGCATCCATCATATCTGGTCGAAAACGCGTTGCTGGATTTTCCAGGCTTAGCATTAGGAAGAATATTGAGTTTATGAGTAGCAACTTTAGGATCTAAACCCGACATATCCTCATAACTCCATGCAAAAATATCAATATATTCTTTGATCAGTTTTATCAATTCTTCCTTTTCATCTTCAGAAAGATTTTTACTGATGAATATTGGTTTTGGTGTAGTACCATCTCCAACATCGATCTGGACAACCATCCTCTGTAGGTGGCTGTCGCTTTCAAAACGAAGTTCCCATTGAGTGTCCATTTGTTGAGCCCAAGGATCATTCTCAAATGGCTCGGATTTACCATCAATTTGAACCATGTAAGCTAAAATATTTGCTCAGATTTATCATAATAACCTCCTCTAACATAAGAAGAGTGAGATGTATCAGGTTCGATAAAATGGATTTCTTCTGAATCTGATGATTGTGAAGAGCTAGAAGAGAATTCTTCTTGTATATCGTCATTAAACATGTAGGACGGATCATATCCCAATCCATGACGAGTTCTTTGGTAAAATGGATCACCACATAATGGTAGTCGTCTACCTTTGCCTTGATTGAGACCTTGCATAGTCTTTAAATCATATCCCATGTTCTGGATAATCTTGAGAGATTGTTGACTATATCTGTCAATTCGATTCTTCCTTTATCTTTATCTTTCAGATCATCTGTCTGAGCAACAGGGATATTTCTAGCCAGGCCAAACACAATTTGGCGCTTGTTTTTCTTATCAGACGGAACCACGAAATAAGATTCTTTGTGACGTCTATAAGTTACACAAGCTTGCGATAAGCGGCTACAGGAAGAAGATAGGAGAAGATGTTAGGAACCTTTGAGCATAAGGTCCAACATCGATATGAGGAGGAAAAGAATTTTCCTTATTGTCAATGTATAAGGTTTCCTCTGTGTCTATGTCGTCTTTATATTGATGACTTTGATTATCAGAAGATAAAGTCATTCTTTCAATAAACTTGACAGCCATATACTCGAAAAGGAAATCTTTATTGATATCAAAAAGTACAGAATGATCAATATTTACATCATTTACAATTTGACTGCTACGCTTCGGATTAATCATTAATGGACTATCATCCATCTTCTGCGTAGATTTGCCAAGATTGACAATCAATGGAGGTTTGAATCATTCGTACGAAAAGCCCCTTGACCTTGATCACAAAGGGAACTTGGCTTTTAGCAGGAACATTCACTGATTCTTAGATGAAGCTTGAGTTCTTCCTTTAACCTTGATCATCAAAGGTTGATTGTTGACAGATTGGGGTTGGATTCGCCCTTTGACTTTGATATTCAAAGGTTGCTCTTCTGGCGGATCTTCGTTAATAGACTGGTCTTCAGCAGATGATTGATCTTCAGCCATGTCTGATATTTCTTTCACATGCTCTTGTTTGTAGAGCCTTGAATCAAAAAATAGGCTTCAATACCCTTGAAAGGATTAATATCAGCAAACTCAGTCTTTACAACCCCTTGGAAATCCACATACTTGAAGCATTGGTGGAGAGTCGAAGGCACGATGTTATGCTCATGTAACCATGGTCTTCCAAGAAGAATATTGTAGGATACATCTGAGTTAATAACATAAAATGTTGCCATAGTTCGAAGATCACCAATCTGAATCTTCAGACGAATCTTCCCTAGTGGTTTGCTCTTTCCAGAGTTGAAACCAACTATTGTGGTACTAGTGTAAGTCAGATCACTAGTAGGAATCCTTAATGGTCTTAGCATATTTGAAGAATTATGCTAATAAAGACCCAGGATCAATGTAAATTCTGTCAACTTCAATGGATTCAATATACCCAGTGTAACACAAAGGCCTATCATGCTTGTTATGCTTCAACAGCATATCTTCTTGTGTAAAGGTGATGTTGGGAATTGCTTCCATCACACTATGACATTGTGGGCATGATACTGGTATATTGCCAGGAGTCTTGAGTTGAGCTAAGCAGGAATCAGCTTGCAGCAAAGCTTCACTCAAAGTTTCACGACTTTCTTTAGAAAGGCGAAGCAACTCGAAGATAGATAATCTAGCCGGAGTATTAGCTAACTGGGCTAGAATATCAAATTTATAGGGTTTCAACACCACCCCTGACTGGAAGTAGACTTCAACGGGATCGAAGTCCGCTTTTTGTTTTCCCTTTTCAACCACAGCAGGAGCAAGAGACGGTTGAGTTGATGGTGTTTCAACATTCTCAGCTTCTTTGGAGGATCCCTCGTAATCTTTGTGGTACTCTTTTCCAGATCTTGTACCAACAAAAGTTTTTCTTCAGACTCAGAAGAAGGAAGTACCATGTTGCAGGATTTAATCTTCCTTTCCTTAGCCTTCTTCTTGTGAGGATTGTTATGAGGAACCTCAGAACCCAATCCAACAGTGGATTTTTGACTTTGAATTTGTAAAGAAGTCGTATTACTTTATCATAATTCAAACCTTCTGCCTTTTGAAAGTTATAACCCATCTTCTTCATGAGAAGGACAGATTGCTGACTGTACAAGTGAGTAGGCAGTGGACTTTCAACAGGTGGTTCCATAGAGGAAGAAGAAGAGATCTCTGTAACTACAGGAGAATGAGGAATAGACGTCTCCGTAGCTACGGGAGAAAAAGGATTCTGGATACGAGAAAAATCCCTGTAGGAGCTTTTTCATAAGCAGCGAAGACTTGTTGTGCCGATATAAGGGAACACTATTCATGGCTAGCCACTGCTGATGAGTAAGCTTGAGCTTGAGGGAGCCAGACTTGGAGGACATATGTTCAATCCTCTCAGTCTATTTTCCAAAGGAATGCCATCCCATAGATGATCCAAATCATCAGGATCTGGAATAACATGAGAAATCATGTTGCAGGTTTTGACTTTCTTACCTTTCTTGGATTTTGAAGTTTTACCTTCATCTTCCATTTCAGGTACTAAGTCAGGATGTACCTACATAATTTCACCATTCTTTAATGTAAGGGGCAACAATCCTTCATTTTCCTCCCTGGCAGGCGGTATTCACAATCTTTATCGTCGCCTTCGGAATTGGGACAATTCCATCTGGTATTTTGTGGAGGAAAATCTCTAAATTGAAGAGAAACATATTGGTTGTAACCGTATGGTCATCATTGGTTAAAGCAATAGCACCACCATTTATCAGCTCTTGGATTTTCTTCTTCAAAACATAGCAAGCACTGGTAGGATGATTAATGTATCTATGATAGATACAATATTTGGGATTGTCAGTCAGATTCACCTCATTAGGCCTCTTTGGCTCCGGAATCTGGAGTTTGCCACTCTTCACCAGACATTGGAATATCCCTGGGATATCACTTTCGTCAAAAGAGTATTCTTCTTTTGGCCTGGAAGATTCCTGATTATTCGACGTCGTTTTATTCTTGGAAAGATTGACCATAAGAGTATCTTTTCCTTTCATATTACGATTGCCGGAATTATTACCAGGATTACTTTTCTTTCCTTTATCCTCAGAGGCGAAAATCATCCCATGTTCACGAGCCAACCTACCATTAGTCTCGCAGAAACTGCTGCTATGATAAACGAAGCCCAATCTGTGAATTGGGAACCCGTGAAGACAGCATGGATGGTCGCAGATTCATCTTACATGTATCAATCAGCGCTGAATCTGGCATACCAGGGGGCATCTTTAGAGTCGCCTGTCAAAACGTTCAATGAACGTCCGAGTATCTTCTTTCTCCTTTTGTTTGATTTCTATTAAGGAGGACATGTTCATGTCCATACCTCCTTCATAGAAACGGAGAGAAACATTGCCTTAAATTCGTCAAAAGACGAAATGCAATTGTCGGGTAAACTACGATACCAGTCGTAAGCTAAACCCGTCAAGCATCCAATGAATACTCGAGTGAGAAGAGCATCATTTTTTGCAAATGTACAGTCATAATATCAAAGTAATTGATATACTGACTAGGAGAAGCCTTTCCATCAAACAGTACCATTGATGTGGCTTGAATTTTGGTGGAAGGGTACATCATTCCAATGAGGAGGATAAGGTTGCTTAATCCCTAACCTCTGGAGTTGATCCTTTTGCTTCAAAACATCAAACTGTGCTTTGAGCTCACGCACTGCTTGAATGGCTTCGCTGGTTTGTGGAAGCACATTTGATTGAAAAGTTGTTGGTTGTACCGTAATCCCACCGAGATGGTACATCTTCTGGAATGATGGGATCTGGAGATGCAGAATTTTGGTTAACAGCAGGCTCTTGGATATTCAAAGGTATATCAACCCCTTGGCTATCTTGAGTTGTTGCTGCTGCCTGAACCGGTGTTACAATTGCTGGTTGAGCAGTTTGCTGAGCCGTTATTATCTGGTGCATGCTTTGCATCATGTTAAGCATGTCTTTCAATGATTGCTCAACGACAGTGAGACGTTGTTCTGTATTAACAGATGACGTCTCTGGTTCATCTCCAATAGCGTAGGATTCAACCTCTCTTGAAGATACAGAAGGATTAGTATAGAAGTATGAATCAACACTATCAGTTTCGGACTCAAGAGATTGAGTGCCCCCAGCTTCAGAATCAAAGTCTGCAATTGTCTTTGTCTTCTTGATCGAGTATTCTGAATTACTCCTTCAAAAGAATCAAGAAGTCTGTTGAACTGTTGTTGACCTGGGGTTTGGGACGTGTTCCGTCTAGGACGTCGTCCTCTGTTGGTGTGAGATGCCATGTTGACTGATGCATATGACAACTCATCAGCTTGTTGTTTGGCATTAAAATTCAATCGATCAAAAACTGACCATCTGGAAGCCGAGCAACAATTTGATCACAATCTGGTGACACTCACAGTGATGATTTTCTTGGGAATCACGGGAGACTGTCTATTTTTACGCTTTTGCATTAGCAATTCACGTAAATCAGAAGGAGTAGAAGGAGTAGTCTTCTTTATTACATTTGGGGTAGCAAAATGTTTAGTCCCTTGTGTATAAAGAAGATTACTAGCTGCATTCGCAGAACCAAACTGTACATTTCTACGCGTTTGGAGTTGTGTGCGCAAATCTTGAGATTTTTGAGCACGAAGGACTCCAGTTTTATTGTGTGTGATTTGTAGGTTCGGTACTTTGCGTAGAGCAGTATAAGAAGGCTGTTGGTGTAGAACTGAAGCTTTACCAACAATATTTTTACGCTGTATGCATTTAGGTACATTCACATTAGATGTAAAAATCGTTGCGAATTTTATCTACACTGTCACAGACAGGAGACTTACCTTTACGCGAAGAGCGTAATTTTTGATTATCTACCACGTCATAGACGGGAGATTTTCCTTTATGCGACATAATTTTTGTGTCTACCACGTCACAGACGGGAGACTTATTTTTATACTTAGAAGCACAAGCATTAGAGTCTGCCTCATTACAAATGGGAGACTCGTTCTTATGCACTGAGCGTAAAATTTGGTTTTTACCCACTGGGCGTAAAACCTGATTATCTTCACCGTCACAGACGGAGATAACTTGCCACACTTAGAGTGCAACGCTGAAGTAAGGATTGCCTCGTTACAAACGGGAGCCCCTACGAAGGAGTGGAAGAATTCCCTTGCCATCAGAAGCAACAGAGAGATCAGAAGCTATTTTGGATTTAGGAATCCAAACTTTTCGTGCTTTGCGAGATTTTTGAACATTGGAGCAGCGAGAACCACCCCCAGTTCGAGCATCTCTTCATAAACAGTCTGGTCGAAGTGTACAACCAGAGTCTTCTTTGTCGATCCAATTGACACATCATCATATTGAGCAATTGCCTCCTCGTCAGAGGAGAAGGTCGTCCCCAGCAGAGTCGCCATTTTTGTTTCACTTAACAAAATGCCTGGAAATCGGATTTTGAAAATAAAACGAAAAAGTACAAGAAGTACAAATTTGATTCTGGGAAGTATTGCTATGGAAGTCTGATCTGTAAATGATCACTTTGTTCCTTGGACCATACGATGATGATGAAGATCACTGCTAGAAGATGAACATTGGAAGAACTAAGTCACCAGAAAGGTATCGACGCACTTGGGCACTGATGGCGAGGCCGAATGCTTTCCTGCTTTGCTTCACTCTGTTCTGGAAGAAAAGTTGAAGAAGAATGCTCCAAAAAATCAAAGTCTCTGGGCTCTGATCTCTATGTATTCTCTTCTCTCTCTCTGTCTCTGTCTAAGAAAAAAAAGTCTATTTATAGACTTGGGCTCCTGTGCGTAAAAACTCAGCAAAAGTTTCATCTTTACGCTAACAACTGTCACCCATGATTGGAGTCATCCTCTGCATACGTTGACATGTGTCCCATCATTTCAGTAAGAATAGGATGTACGTACACACGTTCTTCAAGATATGTGGCATGAAAGCCATGTAGGCAAACTACGTTCCAAATTGATGAAGAAGAATAGGGCGTAAAAAACCCAAAATACCCTGAGCGTAAAGTTGTAGACTAGGCGTAAAATAGCCATGACATGAACTTCCTGCGTAAAGTGGTTGTTAAATAACCTTGAACGTAAAAGTAGCCCAAATAAACCTTACGCACACGTCAACTTTTGAGCGTAAAAACTCGTATAGTCTCCGTGCGTAAAAGAAGCCATATTATGAGCGTAAAATAGCTCAATCCACATACTAAACGACAAATTGGTCTCTGTGTAAAACAAATCCCTTTGATTTCTGTGATATATGCCATCATTAAATCTTCATGTCAGACTTTGCATTAAATGCAAGACTTGACAGCTTTGTCCAGCGTAAAAGTGGCTAGCCTGTCTTAGGCGTAAAACTATTAGCTTTGACCCGGACGTAAAATATTAGCCTGCTTTAGGCTAAATAATTAGCCTTTCTTTGGCGTAAGTGGATCAATTTGAATGAAATGATCCATCTCTTTGACTCATTCTTATGAAGCACTTTTTACGCTCCTACAGATAGAGCATGATATGGAGTAAGATAAAAAGGAAGAACTAAAAATATAAGTAAAGTCGTCACAACACACATATTGATATCCAACATAAATAAATGTAAGTCCTGAATATAACTAAATCTCAACAACAATCTGAACAATCCGATACAAACTGAAATCTATAAGTACTAGACTAAACTAGGCACCCTCTACTGAGCTAGATGCTCCTCAGGCTCCTGAATGTCACCCTCATATGTCCCATAGAAGGTACGGCAGTCATCATCATCTTCTGTAATATTTTCAACAGGTCCAGTCAGGACAGGAACGAGCACAATACATCTCACGCAGTTCATATCATATTGGAAAATTAAAGCATGCAAAAGAGTAAGATACATGGACTGTAGGAAAATTATAAGAAAACGAGAGAGATTTCATAACTGGAAATATCTATATACATGATAAGTAAGAACTGTAAGTAATCTGTAATTTAGAGCATGAGATGGTTATATAAACGGGTTAGGACAATGCAAGGGTAACTCCATCATACGTGAGTGTACAATGGATATATACAAGATTTTAATAAGATTTCACAAGATAGTATTTTGATCACATAACCATTTCCTACTCACCCTCCTCAATCAATACACAAGGATCCAGTCAAGTTACGTTACCTTGCACAAGTAGTTTTTATCATGTTTTCTCACGTGATCATGAGAGTACAAGATTGCACAAGAGTATACATGAATAGAGGTGTACATGAAATACAAGATGTTCGTGAAAAGCACATGACAATATGTATTTGATACACCCGAGGGGGATAACATCGCACAACAAGATCCATAGGGTACCAATCCATAATAATAACGTGACATCATGTAAAGTAATCTAGAGCAAGAATATAAATCCTAGAAAGTATGAAACGGTCAGAGAATATACTTGCTTGTCACCCTGAATGACTAATATGAATAGATGTCCGAACTGGTGTCACAGAGTCCTATTTAGAGTAAAACAGGATATAAAGTACTCAAATTATAATAATGGAAATCTGAAATACAAACTACATGGTTCTAAGTCAAACTAGGTCAAAGTCAGCTCTTGGTCAACTGTCTAGGTCAAACTAGGTCAACTATAAGGTAACTTGGGCAACTGCTTAGGGTTTGGTCAAATTCTCGTCAAACTAGGTCACACTAGTCAAACTAGTTAGGGTTTGGTCAACCATGGTCAACTAGTCCAAGCTAGTCAAATCTAGTCTAGGTTGTCAACTCTAGGTTTAGCCAAGCCTATACCAATACTCTACTAATACCATATATCAATACAATATAGAGTATATATATACAATCAATATAATATAAGTATGTATACAATTCAAAAGTATTATACATAGATATTCATACAAGTCAAAAAAATATATATATATATAGATATACCTCAAATCTAGGTAAAAACCACATCTTATATTACCTATACATACATATTTATATGTATATAGAGAGGGAAAAGGGAAGGCAAAGAAAGAGTATGTGTGTGTGTGGTGTGTGTGTGTGTGTGTGTGTGTGAGAAAGAGGGATGTGTAAGGGGGCTGGACAGTGAGGTGTGTGTGAAATTGTAAACTGTGAAGGTGGGGGTTAGAAAGCCAAACTCAAAACCTATGTACCATTACACTTATATATCAATTATATACCACACTAGACATTAAACTTATCATGTGAATCTCAGAAAAAGAGATTACCTAACCCACATACCCAAACATAAAACTCAACTCAGAAAAATTGAGATACCACCATGTGTTCTCAGATTTTGGGTTAACCCCAACTAAAAAATATGTCCATAATACATACACTATATATATACACCTTTAAACCCTACTCATATAATAGTTAACCTAACATGCCCATAACCCAACTAAACCTACTAATCAACTAAC
This sequence comes from Iris pallida, assembly GCA_029216955.1. Taxonomy (NCBI): domain Eukaryota; kingdom Viridiplantae; phylum Streptophyta; class Magnoliopsida; order Asparagales; family Iridaceae; genus Iris; species Iris pallida. The sequence continues at coordinate 183,948 of JANAVB010032657.1, forward strand.
TCAAAACCAACTAATCTCTGTAAACTGAGATCAACCCATGTGAATGGATTCAATGAAAACTAAGTATCCAACTTCAAAACCTAAGTTCAATACTTAAACACAAATCAAATAAAACTCCAACAACTCTCAACCCAAAACATCAAACCCTACATACCCAAGCTTGAACTCATTCTCATGAATTGAGAATACAACCAGAGGCAAACATCAACTATATTCAGTGTACCAACAACATCAAATATCCTAAATACCAAATCAAAAACTCAATTTTATCCCCGTATCAGTAAAATGCTGTTTCACTTAACAAAATGCCTTGAAATTGGCTTTTGAAAATAAAACGAGAAAAAGTACAGAAAGAACAAATTGTTCTGGGAAGTATTGTTGTGGAAGTCTGATCTGAAGGTGATCACTTTGTTCCTTGGATCATACGATGATGATGAAGATCACTGCTAGAAGATGAACAGCCGGAAGAACTAAGTCACCAGAAAGGTATCGACGCACTTGGGCACTAATGGCGAGGTCGAATGCTTTCCTGCTTTGCTTCACTCTGTTCTGGAAGAAATGTTGAAGAAGAATGCTCTGGAAAATCAAAGTCTCTAGGCTCTGATCTCTGTATTCTCTCCTGTCTATGTCTCTGTCTGTGTCTCCCACAAAAAAAATAAGTCTATTTATAGACTTAGCTTTTTGTGCGTAAACCTCAGCAAAGTCCTGTCTTTACGCTAGTAACTGCCACCCATGACTGAAGTCATCCTCTACACACGTTGACACGTGTCCCATTATTTCAATAAGAATAGAATGCACGTACACACGTTCCTCGAGATGTGGGCATGAAAGCCACGTAGGCAAACCACGTTCCAAAGTAGTCAGGAAGGATAGGGCGTAAAAACAACCCAAATACTCTGAGCGTAAAGTAGTAGACTAGGCGTAAAATAGCCCTAAAATGGACTTCTCGCATAAAGTGGTTGATAAAACAACCTTGAGCGTAAAAAGTAGCCCAAATAAACTTTATGCACACGTCAACTTTGAGCGTAAAAAGCTCATATAGTATTCATGCATAAAAGAAGCCATCTTGTGAGCGTAAAATAGCTCAGTCTACATACTAAACGACAATATTGGTTTCTGTGTAAAAAAATCCCTTCGAATTCTGTATTATACGCTGTCAGTAGATCTTTATGTCAGACCCATTATCACTTTACATTAAATGCATGATTTGACAACCTGTCTCTGGCGTAAAATAGTTGGCATGTCCCTGGCGTAAAGTAGCTGACCCATCCCTGGCGTAAAGTAGTTGGCGTAAAACAGCTCATTTGAGTGTAAAGATCTATCTCTTTGACTCAGTCTATAAAGCACTTTTTATGCTCCTACAAGACCCCTTCAAAGTTTTCTGAATTTGAAAAGACTTCAAGAATTTTAAAATACTTTGAACATGAAAAGTCAAGAAATGGTGCCGGTCAATACTCATTCGTCATAGTGATTTTTCTTTCGAAACATTCGAACGCCTCTTCATCTTCCCGGGTTGTATTGATTAATGTTCAGTTTCCCATAGGAAATATGAAGGGTTGATTGATTGTATATATAAGGAGAAGTTTTTCATTCTCACTTCTCATCCTCATACTGTCATGGCACCGAAGAAAGAAATAAAGACTCACAAGGAAAAGGCTCAAGGCTCAAGGCTCAAGGCTTGACATAGAGACGGAGATCGAGCGAGCACGCAACTTCATGGAGTGCTTGGACTGAATCCAGCGATCTTCGATCGTATAAATGATGGTCCCTCAACTGCCTATGAAGGATCAGGTGATACAGAAGCATTCCTCAATCTGATGCGTCGTTCGGGGATCCACAATGTGCACGAGTTAGGCGCCTCCCTTCGTCAGCCCAACGAAGGAGAGAAGACGAAAAAATAATGTTTTTGTAAGAGTGTCATCTATGTATTATGACGCTCAACTTATCTGTAGGGGCCTACTCTTTATAAAATAAAATCCTGGTGTTATCTCAACCTTTATTCTCGTGATGCATTAATATAGGATCATTCTACATCTCTTTTGACTATTTCTATGTTTGTTCATTCCCAAGAGAAACAAAACAACAAGTGTCAACTGTTCTGTGGTCATGAGCGCCTCTTATTAGGATCTTTCCCGAAATAGACTCACGCCAACTGTTTCTTCGACCCTTTATAAATAGCTGTGTTAAAGAATGTTTACACATTCTCATCATCATTCTCATTCTTTTTCTCCGAATATAACTTTTTGCAAGATTTCATTCTCCAACAAGAGATTGATAATGGCGATGCTTTATGATGTCGTTCCTCTGTACGCCAGGTCACCAGACATTGATTCAACAACTCTTAGGGCCGAACCATCTGATTTTGATGGTAAGTTTGATTTACATAAAAGGGGCAGGGTGCGCTCTTTTTTATTATTAAAACATGGTGCACAATCGGCTACCTTTGAGCTTTTGTTGAAAACAAACGCCTATCTTTGATAGATAAGGCAAGCCTACTGAAAATAAGCGCAAATCTTTGATAAATAAGGAGCACATAAAACACGGACGCAAAGCCTTGTTAGATAAGGTGCACATGAAACACGGGCGCAAAGCCTTGTTAGATAAGGTACATATGAAACACGGGCGCAAATCCTTGTTGAATAAGGTGCGCATGAAAACACGAGCGCAAATCCTTATTAAATAAGGTGCGCGAGCATCAGTCTTTAATTGGCCAGTATGTGCCTGATGATACTTCTGTTGAAAATTTTCTCTGCTGTTTTCTGCAGAAGCTTGGCTGAAAAACTTTTCCAGAACCGGCATTGGCGACTTAGATGCTGTGAGAAGCATTCTTCTGACATCAACATCAGGGAGCTCATGCGCTTTTGACGTGCAAACCAGACAACTCAGAACTCTTCGTGGGATAAAAGGGTCTTCCTCAAATGGTAGGAAGAGCCTTTATACACGGAAAGTTGGATGGTGGAGTCAACGCTATCCCGAGAAATTGGGTAGTAAAGTTTCTTTTACGGCAGAACTAGGAATTGTATCCCAATGCTGGATACATTCCTATTTCTTCTGAAGGGCCGTCATTTCTCCACCAATTGTATTGGCAGCAATGCATCTTCGGGCTGCCATACTCTGGGGTTTCTCTCGTCTGAGAGAGAAGACCAGAGTTAATTCCTACTGCTCTTGTCGCCATTGAGGCTCAAACAGCAATGAATTGACACCAACAATGAATCCGATGAAGAAGATCCAAAGAAAAAGATCTCGATTAGGTCATCGTTGTCATATAGAATAAAAATCCAAGATGTAATAGATTTCCATTATGATTTGTAAGAAAGTCTAAGAAATGTAATAGACTTTTATGATGATAAAGTGAGAATGGAAATGACAAGTCTTCTATACTCAATAATTTGTATCTATCCAGAGGTAATATAGACATAAATGAAATCTCGTTTTCTTTTTCAGAGTATACAATACTATCAGAGGTAATATGGACATGATAGATCGTAACAACTCAAAAAAAACTGGATTAATATCTATTCAGAGGCCAAATGGACATGATAGATAAGAAAAGAAGTAGATTTAATATTTATTCAGAGGTCATAAGAACGTGATAATAATAAATCCAACTTTTTATACCAACTGGTAAGATAAAAGATTAAAAAAATTTCGAAGAGACAAGTTACCAGCTTAACCAAACATTGGAAGCTGGAAAAGAAGATAGATGTCTTGCCAATATCGATGAAAGAATGAATGAACCAACATTTCTATTGGGAAAAGACAGATCAATTCAATTCCAGAATTAAATGGATGAATTTGATATAATGAATGGACAGGTCTTTTCGGGAATGAAAAGTTGTTTTCAATTTCAAAGACCAGTTCATTAATAGCTTTCCCCTATAAATAGATGAGAACTCTTTATAAAGTTTCATCCTTATTTCCACTTCTCTATCGAAAATGTCTTCTAAAGACGTGCAGCAAAAGAATGAAGTCTCCATGAAAGTTGAAGACGTCATCGAGACGCGTCCTGTTGAGCCAATTGTGTTAGGTCCAACTGAAATAGGCGAAAGCTCTTCTACGCCCAAGCCACAACAAGACATCCTCGCTTTCTTAGTAGAGCCAGGGAAAACTCCTGAAGAAGAGGCACTGAGGATGGCTGCCTGCAAGTTTTTCGTGAACTCAGGCAATGATGTCTTCGATG
>JANAVB010032658.1:0-59420 GCA_029216955.1 Iris pallida
AAACTTAAATTGTGGCCCAAAATGATTTTTAACCTATAAATACTTTTAGTTTCCAAATTATCATATTTATTTGAAAGAAATTATATAAAATATTTTTACTAAGTAAATCATTTTTGACCTAAACGATTTTACTACTTATAAATATTTTGGGGTTAATAAAATTATTTTTTCCAAGGATTATAAAGGTATTGGGCGGGGAGGACAATTCCTTGGCGTATGGGCTTCGATGCACTTTTTTTGTGACCCGGAAGCTTCGCTGGAGATATGGGGTTGATAATCCATGATTACTGACGGCCACTGGCATTTTGCGAAACATTATGCTCTTATCGATTGGGCCTCTGGTGCCCCAAGGGGGGACTATGCCGATCCTATTTAGCCAGGACCCATGCATAGGAAGGATTGTTCTTAACTACAATTCACTTAGAACGGTTAGGCACCTTTATCCGTTAGGTATGAGTACTTTTGGTTTGGGTACTTGTATCTGACCATGGCTTGGAACAATAACTTGTTGCAGATTAGTTCGTCACATCTTGTCCTTGTTTGGTTGTAGGTGTGGCTTACTACTCCGATGAGAAGGTATTGAACCTTGTTGGGGTCCGGATACCATATTGGATTTATAGTATGGAAAGATACGTCACCGTGAATTAGTTTACCATCTTCTGTCCTTGTTTGGTTGGAAGGATGGTACGCTAGTTCAATAGGTGTGTATTGGACCATGTTATAATTCAATTGACTTATTTATTTGAGCAATTTATATTCAGTTATATTGGCATGATATTATGTGTCATGTTACGTCCCTCTGAGGATCTGGTTTTCTCTCCAGGTGTGTTCTCTTGTCTTTCGCAGGTGTTCTAGCCGTGGCCATGATCATCTCTATTTCTTCGAGGATAATTGCGCTTGGATCGTGTTCGCTTCGCTCGTCAAAATCATTTCTTTTCTCATGTATTTTTCATTTACTTGTTGGTAGTGGATTTGTCTCCGCCCAACATATTATATCAAGACAATTCATTATCATTATATTATATCTTTTATTCATTTATTTTGTGTGGATGAGATTAGTCATAGTTCTACTGTATTTTACAGCTTACGTATATTTATTATACGGCTGGCATGTCTACGTTCCTAGTCCTACGTATTTTGGGACTGGGGCATTACAAGGGTGGCTCTATGGTAATACCTGGAGTTGGCCTCGTGTTTCGTAAAAGTACCGTTTGAGAACCCGGGCTTGAGATGGGTCGATCGACTGAGGATGCTGAAGGCGCTTCTACTAGTTCCTTACGGGAGCCTCCTCCTTAAGTAGGCATCAAAGGACAAGTGTTGGAAGATTTAGCCCTGGCGTATATTATACCTCAACCCCGAGTGGCAGTTGAAGATAATGTCAAAGATCCGTTGGTGGACATTGCCAACGAACGGACTTATCGAGGCGATGTCGTCACTGATGAGCTGCCCGCCTAGGCTCCAGCCGGGGCGGTTACTATCGACGGTGCTATTGATGAGCTTGTCGATGAAACCCCTAATGATCCAATAGGGGAGGATGAATTGGTCGAGGAGGCTGCTGACGAATCCTTTGAAGAACCCTTCAATGTAGTTTCTCTAGGACCGTTTGAAGAGATTATGCTCGAGCCACCCGTTCTGGGTTCGATCGAGGAGAGTATGGACGAACCGGTTGCTGACGCACTGATTGAGAAAGTTGTTGAGGAGTCGATTACAGCGACCGTTGAGACGTCGACTGCTGTGATTGCTTCGAACCTAATTAGCATAGTTTCGGCTGAAGGATCGCTAGGGGAGCTTGCTGAGGAGTCAGTTGCGTGTCAGACAGTGCTGGCTCCTACTATCTCTGTACCGCCAACGACCTCTGTTACGGTAATGGCGCCCCCTTCTTCTGTCATAATCTCTAGGCATACGTTGGCTGCTGCTGCTGCCGTTCAGGGGCCTTCTATTACGGCATCTCCGATAATCCCCTTTAGTTTGGCTGATAACGTATACTATACCAATCTCATGCTGAACACAATTCGTCATGCATTGATGCGTGGCATAGAGGGTATTTTACGAAGCAACCAATCTTTCAGACGGGTCCAGAATATAGTGGAGACCCAGTTGGTGGTCTTACGCGACTATCCGGAGTGTGAGGCTAAGGCCGATGCTATAGAAGATATGTTGGTTGAATTAGAAGCCATTGCCTTGGAGCTCCAGAATCTGGAGCGTGGTCTTCCGACACTAGCCGTTGTAGAGTTAGAGAAGATGGTCTCCGAGGCATCTCAATATGAGCATAAATGTCGGGCACTAACTGATCGGCTTGCCGAAGTTGAATCCAAGATTGAAGAAGTGACCAATGCCGAAGAGGCTCGAGTTTGTCATCGTACAGCTGTGGAGGATCAGTATAAGGTCGTCCGGGAGCAGATCCAGAAGTTAAAAGCGACCCTGGCCCTTGCTGAAAGTGACCTGGTCAAGTCTGAGGACCAGAAGGAGATACTTTGCCAACGTTCTGAGACCCTGGCTCGAGAGAAGGAAAGCATTGGCATTCGTCAGGCCGAGCTGGCCCTTACATGCCAAAGCCTCTCTTCTATTGAATATGAAGCCGCTCGCCGTCAGGAGGCTGAGCGTCGAGCCCGAGCATTGGTTGGCCCCCAGATTGCTCTTCTGAAGAGTCGGCTGGAAGAATTTTAGCCCCGGTCTTCTCAGCTTTGATCTTCTTTCTGTCTTCTTGTGTCTCAGTTCATTAAAGATAAATTTTTATAATCAAACCTTTTTACTTTATAAATGAAAATATTGGCTTTGTTCCTCTGCTTGTCTTTTTACTTGTGAACTTTTTCTCTCACAAGGACGAGGATTCCCTCAGAGGTAGCATATCGTGAGGGGATGGAGATAACTCCATTAGGAATAGGGTATTTACTAAGAGGTTATATGGACATGGTAAACATATAATCCTTTGGTAGTAGACTATTCCTTACTCAGAGGTAGTATGGATGTGGCAATGATAGAATCTACGGGTGTATAGAACAACTCAGAGGTAATATGCACGTGAAAGGTTCTATAGATGAATATGACAATTATGGTGGGTTGTTATGGAAGAGATGTCTATTCAGAGGTAATATAGACATGGTAGGCACATCTTCGCTAGGGTATATAATGATAATTCAGAGGTATTATGGACGTGAAATATTTTCTAGGGAGTTATGACAACACGAGGCCATCATAGAAGAGACGACTACTCAAAGGTGATATTGACGTGGTAGACATGAACTTTGCTAAGGTGTAGGAAGACAACTCAGAGGTGATATGGACATGAATTATTTTTCTACTAGGGTGGAGTATAGAAGGGGTGGATTCCTTTAACGGAATCCATGAATACCCATAGGGGATATGGGAGCCTATACTGGTTTGAAACTCAGACATAGTATTTTTTCAGGAACTTATCGTTGATTGGCATCATTAGCAAGTTGCCGTTGGGTTTGGCCAGTCGGTAGGAACTATTGGAGTAGATCGTCTCTATGACGAATGGTCCCTCCCACTTGGCTCGAACTTTCCAGCCGTGTTGTGAGTCATTATCATCGGTCTGCGAACTAACAAGACAAGGTCACCCACATAGAATGTTCTTTCCTGGACTTTCTTGTTGAAGGCCCCGAAAATCCGAGCTTGGTAAAGCTCGATTCGTTGTTGAGCTAGCAGATATTTTTCATCCAGCGCTTATAACTCTTGTAGATGCTGGCATTGATTGTCTTCGTCAGTCAGCTGGTAGGTGATAGCTATCCGTAAGGATGGGATTTGGATCTCCAAGGGAAGCACTGCCTCGCTTCCATAAATAAGATAGAATGGTATGTTGCCTATGGGTGTTCGAACGGTCGTACGGTAAGCCTACAAACATTTATCGGGATTCTCATTCCAGTCGTGCTTATGAGACGAAACGAATTTCTTAAGTAGCTTGACGATAGTTTTGTTGAACGCTTCGGCTAGTCCATTCGCTGTAAAATTGTAAGCCATTGATGCCAAATTCTGTATTCAATTTTTATCGCAGAACCGATGGAAAGCGTGGCTCACAAGTTAAGGACCATTGTCGTGGATGATCCTTTGAGGAATGTAGAAGCGGTATATGACGTGATGTTTGACAAAGCTGATCACGTTTGCGATTTTTATCTCGGCCAGAGGTACTTCTTTCATCCATTTAAAAAAGTAGTCGGTGATGGCAAGTATGAACCAGTGTCCTCTGGAGGATGGTGGGCTAATCGGCCCAATGATGTCCATTCCCCATACTTCAAATGGCTCGGCAGCCATCGTAGGGTACATGAACTCCAAAGGCTGGATGAAGTCAGCATGCAACTAACATACTCAGCACTTCTTTGCATAATCCAGGACATCTGCCATCATAGTGGGCCAATTGTAGCCCATGCAACGCAATCGGTCTTGCAACTTAGGACCAGGCTGATGGGCTCTGCAGGTGTCATCGTGCGCCTCTCTGAGTGCTTCTTGTGCTTCTGTCTTGGATAATATCGCAGGAGAAGCCCATCGTATGAACGACGATACAACATATTGGTAGCTGTTTCGTAGAAGAACCGGGGAGAGCATCTCTTGACAGAAGTAGCTTCCTTCGGGTCTTCGGGTAGGATCCCGTAGACTGCGTAGTCTATGAACGAAAACCGTCAATCCCGAATGTCCATATTAGTGTCTATTTGTACTGAATAACTCAGACACGCATGTAGATTGTTCTTCGGGCAAACCAGCTCCCGGCCCATTACCGTTATGGTATATTGGGTTCCCACAGGAGCTGCCAGAGAAGCGACAAGGTCAGCTAGTGCGTCGGCCTCCAAGTTCTGCAACTGAGGTATATGTTCTATAAAGAACCCTGTAAAGGTAGAGATGATATCGATTGCCGCTTGGTGGTATAGAACCAGATCTTCATGCCAGACTTCGTATTGTCGTCGAACCTGGTTGATAATCAATTTTGAGTCACATTAAGCTTCGATGCAGTCAACCTCCAACTGTTTAGCGAGCTGGAATCCGATGATGGGAGCATTATACTCAGCAATGTTATTGGTGAATGACTCCTTGAGAGAATATGCCCGGTTGATGACCAAGCCGTCAGGAGTGATGAGGACCACTCTGACCCCTGCAATGATCTCGCCTTTGGGCCCTGTTCTTGAAGCACCGTCAAAGAACATGTACCAAATTGAGTTATCTGAGATGATATTAGACTCTAGAACTTCATCCGGAATGTCATCATAGAGCTTTGATGTCTCTGGCACGGGGTGCGCTGCTAAGAAGTCGTCTAATACTTGGCCTTTGACTGCCTTTTGTGGGATGAACATCATGTCATAAGGAGTCAAAAGTATCGCCCATGTGGCTAACCGTGAGTTTAAGGCCCCTGACATGGTCATGAGGACCCTGAGGGGGTTGACTCAGGAGATGACATGGATCGTCTGTCCGGCCACATAATGATGCATCTTCTGGATGGCGAAGAGTAGGGCAAGACACTCCTTTTCGACAGGATTATACCGATGCTCGGCCCCTATTATGGTCCTACTAAGGTAGTAGATTGCCTGTTCGTGACCTTCATTGCTCTTCTGGGCTAGCAAAGCACCGAGAGAATGGTCCATAGCTCGGACGTATAGCAGGAAGGGTCTCCCCACGACTAGTGCTACTAGTACTGGAGGACTAGTGAGGTACTGTTTGATGTCGTCGAACGTGCACTGGCATTTTTTTGTCCAGACGAAAGAAACCCCTTTCTTTATCAGTTTGGTGAAAGGTTGACATATATGAGAGCAATTTGCTATGAATCTTCTGATATATGCTAAGCGCCCTTGCAGGCCTCGAAGCTCACGGAGGTTCTTCGGAGGAGCCATGTCCAAGATTGCCTTGGTCTTCTCAGGGTTAATATGAATACCCTTGGTTGCGATGATAAAGCCCAATAATTTGCTACTGGAAACTCCCAGAAATAACTTGATTGGGTTCCTCTTCAGTTGATGTACTCGTATTAAGTCGAATACTATTCTTAAGTCGTCCAAGTGATTGAATTTCTTTTTTACTTTCGACGCCAATGTCATCAACGTAACATTCTACCGTCTTTCGGAGGTTCTTGCGGAATATGATATTCATTGCCCGCTGGTATGTTGCTTCCGCAATCTTTAACCCGAAGGGCATAACTGTTTAACAGTATATCCCTTTTGGAGTCCGAAATGAAGTATGCTTCTTATCTTCAGGAAACATCTTGATTTGGTTGTAGCCTGAGAAACCATCCATAAAGGATATACGCTCGAAGACATAAGTATTGTCGATCATCACGTCGGTGATCGGGAGAAGAAACTCATCTTTTGGATAGGCCGAGTTGAGATCCTTGAAATCTATGCAGACCCAAATTTTCTGTTCTTCTTAGTGACCGCGACAAAGTTGGCCACCCAATCTGGATGTTATTCTTCGCGAATGAAGCCACTCTCTAAGATTTTATCGACTTCTTCCTCGATAGCATCCATGATGTTGGGGCGAAAACGTCGCTGTTGTTGTTTGACAGGATTAGCATTGGATAGGATATTGATATGGTGCATGGTGACTTGTGGGTCTGAACCCGACATATCTTCATAGCTCTATGCAAAGAAATTGATTTATTCTCGGATAAGCTGTATCGGAGATTATTTGTCTTCCCCTGTCATGCTTTTGCTAATAAAGATGGATTTAGGGGAAGCCTCATCTCCTCGTTTGACTTGGACGACTTCGTCTTCAGTGGGATGTTCGTGTTGTTCGAAGCGCCATTCCCATTGGGATCCCAGGCATTGAGCCCAAGTTTCAACCTTGAAGTATTCGAGTATTTGGTCTTCATCCTCGGCTGGAGGATCTGCAGAGACCATATTAACAGACAATATCTTCTTGATGGCCTGGCCGATACTGGTATCAGAGTCACAGGTTGAGGAATCGGAGGTGTGTGAATGCATCATGGCCTCCGGCTCCAAGCTCTCCGAAGTTATTGTGGGTGTAACATAACCCAACCCCTGATGAGTGCGCTGATAATAGTTTTGGGACTTTTCCTTTGGAGCACGAAGTCGCAAGGGAAGGCATCATCCTTTGCCATAGTTCAGTCCTCTGTCGCTGTTCAGGTCGTAACCCATTTTCTGGATGAGGTTTTTGGCTTGAGTAGTATAATGGTAGAGTTACATCTTGCCGTTATTGGGTTCTGGTTCTGCCGGTGCCAGTCATTGAGGATATTCGAATCGGTAGAAGATGATAGGTTCCTCCTCCTTCTTCCTTCTGGAACTACGAAGTTTGCATTTTAAGAAGGGATAACTTGGCTTGTGAGACTGGCGGTTGTCACTTGTGTTTGTAGTATATATAGAGCATTGTCTAAGAAATACCTAGTGTTCCAATGCGCACCAGTGTAATTCAAAGATAACTTCCTATTAATGAAATACAAAATTTTATCCCGAGGGATTACATCATCTAAATTATGCTCTTCGATATTAGCGCATGTGTAGTCTCCCAACTCTTTATCCGTGAGCACCACGGCTGTTGTAGGAGAAGGTAGAGGACGTTTCCCCTTCAGTTTGACTACTAAGGGGGTTGCTATCGGAAGTTCGTGTGACTTTAGAGTTAGCTTCGGACCCTTCCGGGGATGCCTTATTTGCATAGGCTCCTGGCTATAATATATATAGAGCATTGTCTAAGAAATACCTAGTGTTCTAATGCGCACCAGAGTAATTCAAAGACAACTTCCTATTAATGAAATACAAAATTTTATCCCGAGGGATTACATCATCTAAATTATGCTCTTCGATATTAGCGCATATGTAGTCTCCCAACTCTTTATCCGTGAGCACCACAGCGGTTGTGGGAGAAGGTGGAGGACGTTTCCCCTTCAGTTTGACTACTAAGGGGGTTGCTGTCGGAAGTTCGTGTGACTTTAGAGTTAGCTTCGGAGCCTTCCGTGGATGCCTTATTTGCATAGGCTCTTGGCTCGAGGATGATCTAGCCGGAGCTTTGCCTCGAAGCTTGATGACGAGAGGGGCTGATGTCTTGGAAGATTTCCCCCTCAATTGAATCCTCAATGGTTCTTCAGCAATAATTGTGCTTTCTGCCTCGTCGTCAGCATCATTGGCGTCATCGTCCCATAGGACTGATTTGTACAGATCAACATCCGTACAGTATGCTTCGAGTCCTCGGAAGGAATCGATGTCAGTGAACTCAGTCTTGATAGTCCCGTCGCTGGCCACATACTTCATGCACTGATGGAGAGTAGAGGGCACGATCATGTATTCATGAATCCATGGTCGTTCCAATAGCATGTTGTAGTTTATATCGACGTCAATGACGTAGCAAGTAACGTCAGTCTGAAGATCGCCTATTTGGTATTTCGGGCAGATCTTGCCCAGGGGTTCACTTTTTCCAGTATTGAAACCGTTGATTGCAGTGTTCGATGCAGTTAGCCGATGCATCGGGATCCCCAAAGCTTGGAGTAAACTCCGAGGGATGATGCTGAACGAAGAGCCGTGGTCGATGTGGATGCGATCGACCTTAATAGCACTAACGTACCTTGTATAGTACAGGGGTCGGTTGTGCCGATTGTTCTTCAGTAGCATGTCCTGCTGAGTAAAGGTGATATTAGGGATCACCTCGACCATACTATGACAATCTGGACACTCAGCAGGGTTCTTCTTCGGCGGTTGCACCTCAGTGAAGAAGGAATCAACATTCTGTAAAGCTTTACTGATGGCGTATCGAGTCTCTTTGGAGAGACGGAGAAGCTCGAAGAGTGATAGTCGAGCCGAAGTGTTGACCAACTGTGCCAATATGTCAAAATTGTAAGGCTTGATTGGCCCTACTGCCGAGTCTTTTCTTAGAGGCTTGTCAAAGCGAACCTCCTTCTATTTTTGTTTATCTGCAGCAGGCGCTTGGGACGGGCTTGCTTCCGATGTGTCGAGGATGTTGGCCGCAACATGCAGAGATATCTCTATCTCTGGATCTTGGTTCTCTTCTCGTTGGTGAGTCGAGCGAGTGGTAACCAGGGTGTCATCAGTTGTCGTAGAGATCATACGACACGACCTGACCTTCTTTCCCTTGATAGAGCGTACTGCAGACATCATCATGTCTGGAGCAAGATCAAGATAGATCTACATAACTTTGCCTTATGGCGTTGTAAATAGGATAAGCCCCTGAGCATTGTCACGAGTTGGTGGAAGATTGACTACTTCCATTGTTGCCCTTAGAATGGGGACTACGCTGTCTTGCACCTCCATGGTTGGAAAACTTTCGAATTGGAGAGTAACCATATTGGCAGTAACAGTCTTCTCCTCATAGTCAAGTGAGATGACTTTGGCGTCGATGAGACACTGGATCTGTCTTTTCAACACGTAGCAATCACGTGTCAAATGGTGGACGTACTGATGATAGTGGCAGTACTTTGGGTTGTCCACTTTTTCTACTTCATCGAGGCGCTTTGGCGGTGGGAGTGAAAGCTTGATGCTCTTCGTTAACATATCGGAGAGTTCTAGCGTATCTTCATCATTGAAGGTGTAGGTCTCCTTCGGCCTCTGTTCTTCCGTAGGCTTCGGGTTCGCTGATGTCGAACATTAAAAATATTGACGGTCATGGCTTGCTTCCCTTTTCCATTTTGGGTGTTGCTGCTGGACGAGCGCCTCCCTTTGTCTTCGAGAGGAGCAAAGTTTAGCCCCAGGAGCTACACGTCTTGGGCCTTTCTTTGTGCCATATTCGCCTCTGTAATGAAAGACGTCCAATCTGTGTAAGAAGCACAGTGCCATAACTTGATTGCAGGAAGCATGTTCTTGCGGCACGAGTCCATGAGCATGGGCTCGGGTATACCAGGAGGTAACCTCAGAGCTGTCTTACGGAAGCGCTCAATGTATACGCGTACAGCCTCTTTCTCCTTCTAGACGATGTCCATAAGATTCGATATCATTATGTCCCTTCCTCCTTTATAGAATCTATTAAGGAATAGAGTCTTCAAGTCTTCGAACGATGTAATACAATTGTCCGAAAGACTGCAGAACCATTCGTAGGCCACCCCCTGCAGGGCCCATATGAATTGGTGAGGAGAGCGTCATCCTTCGACAGATGTGTAGAAGCATGGAAAAGAATAAAGAAAGGCCTATGCGGCTCCGACAGAAAGATCCCCATGCGGTTCAGGATCCCCATGCGGCTCAGGAGTCCATGCGGCTCAAGGGTCCATACGGCTCGGATAGTTCTATACGGCCCAGAAAGAAGCCACGTAGCCTTCAACAGTTCTTCTCTACATTCGGCTGCATTTAATGCCTTGACGGCTGCTCTGACAAATGACATTACGACAGCTCTGACATAAAGATATAATAATGACTGACATAATGGCGTGTTCCTAGGAAAGAGGAAAAAATCTCCTTACAGCTGGCAAAATCCAACAAGTTCCGAGGCCACTCCATGCGGCTGCTATACTTATGCGGCCGCCCACTTCATGCGGCCGCCTATCCCCATGCGGTTGCCCATCCCCATGCGGCTGTCCATCCCCATGTAGCTGTCCATTCCCATGCGGCTGCCCATCCCCATGCGGCTGCCCATCCTCATGAGGCTGCATACTTCATACGGCTGAGAGGACCACCCATATGCGGCTGTGCCAGGACGGTCCAGTTGAGACACGTGGCGCTCTTCGCGACCATTGAGACACGTGGTAGTCTTATCTTTCCTGGAATTATGGGTGATAACAAATCCTGACAAAAGCAGATTTGTTGCGATCGTCATAATTGCCCAGATCAAATCAAATCAAGCAAATTGGACACGTGGCAGGCTATCACAAATCACAAATATTCATGGCAATCAACACTTATTTCCCACAGAGATTTGATGCAATCTACATTAATTACCTAGATTTGCTACAATCAGAATTAATGGCCCAGATTAATTGATCCTTAACCGCCGACTTTTCAAGGAGGCAATCATTTACAAATCCTAATGATCGCATCCCACTCCTATAAATAGCAAGATGCCATTCCCTTGCAAGAGAGCGAAAAAAGAGAGAGAGAGCACTACAGAGACATCCAAAGATCTAGCAACCGAAGGCGCAAGGGAGTCTCCCCACACGTCCAAGAGCATTTCTTTACCAGAGCCAAGGCTACGTCCGATCGTCCAAGGAGTAAGGCAGAGCTGCCGTCGCTTTCCCGAGCCTCTACCGTCACCCCCCCCAGAAAAACTAAAGAATTGTACTTAGATTGCTGTACCTAGGTTTTCGTCCCTAGGGTTTCTTTGTACGAGCGAGTTTGTATTGTGAAGTAAAAGTCCAGTCCTCCGATATAATTGTTCTGTTCTTTTATAATCAATGGCAAACATATCAGATCCCTATTTTTGGAAATAGGTATATGACTGTATTTCGACTGTATTTCGTATTTTGGAGGATTTTAATTTTAGGGTATATTTGAAATTTTTATTATTTTATTGGAGGTGATTTTGCCCTAATTAATTATTTGTTATTAATTAATTTCTTGATTCTAATCTACCCCTTTTCACAAATATCTACCTAACCCCTCTCTCATTATCTCTCTTCCTCACTCTCCTTCCAGGAGAAGCTTCTCCTCTCACTCTCTCTCCCGACCATCTCTCCTCACCCCCAGTCCTCTCTCTCCTTCCTCAACTACCCTATCTCCCGCTCACTCGGCCTCTCATCCCTCTCTCTCGCTCGCTGTCTTCCTCTCTTCTTCTGGCCTCCCCCGACCTCCGGCCGCCCCGAGCTCCCACCACCATCATCGTCGCCATCTCCTCCACTGCTCCTACCGCCGTAGCTGTCACCGCCATCGACCTCCGTCCCGGCCTCCCCCATCCGGCGCCACCACAGCTCCCACCACCATCACCACCATGGTGACCACCACCATCATCGTCGCCGTCGCCTCCCTCCACCACCATCTCCCACGATCGTCGGCCCCTCCTCTGTGATCGCCACCACCAGCACCGCTTCTACCGTCGTCGCTGCCGTCGTTCTCCTCCGGCCTCCCCTCTTTCTCTGTACTTCCCCTCCTGCCGATGGGCCGACCTGGCCGGGCCTCCTCGCCCACGCCGACGAGCCCCTCCGCCGGTGAGATTTTCGAGCACCCCTCTCCCTCCCCTTTTTCGATTTGTGTGCTTCTCGGAGATCGAGCCGCATCGTTCGGTGCGCGTCGGGCAGCGTGCTGCCTCGAGCCGTACGCTACCTCGTGTAGTGTGTTCCTTGGGCAGCACACCCTCGGTTGGTGCACACCCCTTATTTTCGTGCTGCCTCGAGCCGTACGCTACCTCGTGTAGTGTGTTCCTTGCCGTACGCTGCCTCGAGCCGTACGCTACCTCGTGTAGTGTGTTCCTTTGTGCCTTTCTTGATTTTCGTGCCGTATCGATTTACGTACATGCATCAATTTGCATGACCGTTTCGGTTTACATACTGCATTGGACTCCATACTACCTCGATTTGCGTGTGCACCTTGATTTGTGTGCCGTATCGATTTACGTGCTCCTTGGACTTTGGGTCATTTCGATTTACGTGCTCGCCTCAATTTGCGTGTCGCATGATTCGTGGACCATTATAATATTCGTGATTTTCTCAATCTATGTACACGTCTCCATTTACGTGCACGTGTTTCCCGTTCATCTCGATATTCGTGCCATCTTGATTCCTGTATACGTCTCGATATGCGTACACGTCTCGGTTTACGTGTTCGTATCGATCTGCGTACCTCGGTTTCCGTACCCGATCCCTGTACTGCTTACGGGACCGACACGGTATAGCCTTCTGCCATCCCTTGTGATTATTCTATTATTTTATTATTTGGTGCTGATGACTATTTATTGTGTGTTCTGAGGATCTCGATTGGCGTGCTAGCTTGGACCGTGACTGCCGAAGACTTGCTTACCTAGCCGAGCCCTCTAGGCAAGTATCCCTTGCTCATCAACGGCTCTTGCCCTCTCTCCTGGATTTTATTGCATTTTAATTTGTTGTAATTGTAAATGTATAACTATGAGTAGTGTAGCCTAGTAGTAGAACTGCCATGATAACCTAGATTAGCTTGGTCCGATACTGGGATAGACCATATCGGACGACTCGGATGGGTCATCCATACCTCCGAGGACACGAGCACGACTCAATTGTACGGATTGTCCCCATATGCCCCATGTCCGACTCGCGGTCGGGTAATGGCTTTGGCTAACTTTACTTGTGGCGGTGATTGTGCTTGGATTAGAGATTTATGGACATGTGTTGTGGTGCGCCCTGCGAGACAGTTATTTTATTATTATGTATGTTGGCTTGGCACCCCGTACGCATTGTAGCGCTGCTGGAGGTCGGGACTTTGTGGTCTCGGGTTCGAGTGGTTTCCAGTACGCATCGTTGTGCTACTGGTGGCCGAGACTTAGTGTTCTCGGCTATCGATTTGTTTCCAGTACGCATCGTAGTGCTACTGGTAGCTGAGACTTAGTGTTCTCAGCCCGCGAGTCTACGATTCTGCGATTCTGCGGCGGGTTGCGCCGAGTGGTTTTATTACCAATTCCTAGGGTGCTTCCATCCAGATTACAAAGGAGACTCTACCGAATTTTTCCAGAATTCCCAGTTGGGAATTTGGTTCGAAGGATTAGGCAGAACCATTCCTTTGGTTTGCTGGACTGGGCTCGTGCATGCTCACCTTGGCATAGTTTACCTGATCCCATTGCCTGCTAGGTAGACTCCCGACTAGATTAGTCGCCTAGCGTCTTGACCTGTCTTGTCCGTCGGATAGCGTAAGGAGAGCGGTTCTACTCGGGAGACGGTCTGCAACCCTGGTCCTTGTTTGGTTTCAGGGTTATGGATCTGCTCCAGAGTGGTTCACACAATCCTTGCCACTTTTCCGGCGGGATTTAATTATATTCTTGTCCCCTGATTATTCATTCTAGGAGTTGTCCTAGTATAACCAGATAGGGCTGACAGTTGTCCTATGTATCGGAATTGTGACCTTGGATATGTATGAGGATTGAGTAATATATGAAGTATGATCTCGGGATGTTCAGTTGGTAGACTAAGTGGATTCTTAGATAGTGTTGCTAGTTCTTTGGTGATGTTCTAATTTGATCAGATATGTCTTCGAGGACTTTTGGATTTTGGATACTGGTGCGAGTGTCTCACGGAAAGGAGAATATCGAGGGTATTATTATATGATTTTTACTCGACTTCCCAAACGCCCAAAACCTGGTACCTTTGTGTATTCCCGTAGTTGGAGAACCTGGTTTGATTGCTGTGTCTTGGTAGTTGAGGGGCTCATTTTCTAGTGGTTAGTGATCATTGACTTGGAGGATCCTTGTGAGCCAGAGGGCCTAGCATTGCTTATAGTGATTATCTTGGTGTTTGGTTATTGACCTTCCTGGCATGATATTGATTCCATCGTAGAGGGGTGACTCTTGATATATTGATATGGTGGATAGACCGACTGGATGATTGGAGCTCTAGGCTCCCATATATGCTTGAGATGTTATTATAGTAGAGGTTCTGATCTTGTACTTGACCTGATATCCATGCCACGATGGAGGTAGATAACTTCTTGTGACTGACAGATTTGTCTCCCAGATCTGACTACTTGTATCTGTGCTATAAGTCCAGCTTACCCTTTGAGGTACTGGCCCTGAC
Organism: Iris pallida; assembly: GCA_029216955.1. Lineage (NCBI taxonomy): Eukaryota > Viridiplantae > Streptophyta > Magnoliopsida > Asparagales > Iridaceae > Iris > Iris pallida. The sequence continues at coordinate 14,579 of JANAVB010032658.1, forward strand.
CTTGCACTGCGGTGCCCTTGTCTACTGGCACTTTGAGGTGCTACCTCCATGATTATATGGCATTGTGACGCCATCTTGATATTCTAGCTATATTATATGATTACCTGCACGGGTATCTGGTAGTTGGCCTATAGTCTTAGCGTGGTTAGGATTGCTTGCTTGCTTGTTGCATAACACTAAGGATGAATCACAACTGGGACTATAGGTGCCGAGGTTGATTCTTACTTAGCGTTTCCGTACTGAGGTACGACATCTAGGAGGGTGATCATGTGACCACGACATGTGACCCCGGATAACTATATGGATAATCTAGGTAACTTAAACTGGTAGAAGCATTGTGGGGGAACGGAATCCCGAGATCGTGCATTACCAGCCTTATCCCAGACATTAGTCATGACCTGCAGGCTGGCCGCCACGGATATTGTTACCATTCGTACTAGTGAATGGCAATATCCGGCTACTTATGTACTATACATTATATACATGGCATGCTCGGCACGGTGGCCTTACGAGGGACCAGTGGTGACATGCAGAGCCCGGTGGTCTTGCGAGGGACTGGTGCTCATCTAGTCTTGATATACTTGGTCCCGCTAGCCCTGCTGGGATGGCAAGATCTTAGGATTCCTATATTGCATTGTTGGGGTAACCCAACCTCCACATAGACAGCCGTAGGCATTTGAGTGGCCGCTTATTTATATAATTGTTTGGCTTGTTGCTTGCTAATCTGGCTGACACGTAACACTGTCCCGACGCAGTAATTCATTCCCTTTTTCTTGTTTGATGTAGGGATGGGTTACTGTTCTGATGACAGACTACGAGTTCCAGTTGGCGATGCAAGCATTAGTGGATGTTAGGATGACTGTGATGATTGTTGGTTACTTACGTATTAGTAGTTGGATTGCTGCCTTATATTCTGTAATCGTGCGTTGGTACCGCATGATCCTTTACCCTCATTACTGTTGTTCATACATGTTATATCTGTTATACATCATATTATGCTGGTTTTCTTCGCCCGTCCTTGAGCCTTCCTTTCTGGTACTTGCTACGGTTGGCCTGACCAACCCTGGATTGTTTCCAGATTGCCTGTGACCGACCCTGGAGATCTTCCAGACTCGACTTGGAGGATGTACTTCAGTTCCCGACTATGCTAGGAACTGTGGGAAGGTATACTAGTCTATATTATTATTCTGTACTGTAGATTCCTGATTTTTATATGTATATTCCCTGCTTTCCATATGATTATCTCCCTTGATATTGTTTCATTGTGATTTGCCTGTGGACATGAGATCGGATTTAGGCCATAGATTGATTGTATGCTAGAATACCCAACAAAACTTGACAGCCGTCATCACCGTATAGCATATTTGGAGCTTATACGGTGTAGCTGGCCGGCGTCCGTCCCCGTATTTCGGTATTGGGGCGTGACAAAACACGATGACGACTCTGCTGGGAACAAATTTCTCTACGTCTGAGAAGTTGGTGACGCAATCGGATGCAGCCGACTTAGCTCCACACAACAGAAGATGGTCGTCCACTTCGACCAACAGGCGTTTGAAGAAATGCTCTCCGACGGGAGCGCTGGCTCGGTCCAGAAGCGAACCCGCACAAAGAAGGCTCGCAGGAAGTGGAGGCCAAAATCATTTGCTCCTTCCCAAGCTCTGGACGGAGTACTCTCTGCTGCCCAAGACGGCGAAGGCAACTTTCATGCGGCTCCACTTCAAGCTATAGAGGACTCTGCTGTCCCCAAGTCCGGCAGAGGAAAGCATTACGATGCTGGACTTGCAGGGGCAAAGAGTGATCCTATGTGCTTCAGGAAGAAGCCGAACAAAGGCACTAGCTGCAGGCTGAACATTCATGCGGCCAAGATTACCAGCCGCATGCATGATGTTCATGCGGCCGAAATTGCCAGCCGGATGCAGAATACCCATGCGGCCAAGATTTCCAGCCGCATGGAGAATACTTATGCGGCCGAGACTTCCAGCCGTATGAAGAAAGCCCATGCGGCTACGATTGCCAGTCGCATGAAGATTGTTAATTCTAGCCGCATGCTGTCTGCTCCACGCGGCTCAGGCTCATTCTTTGATCGCCTCTCCTATGGTTCTGATCTCTCATGCTCCCAAAAAAATATGTCTGACTCTCTGCAACACCACTAAGACTCTTCCTACTACGTGCCCTCACCCACTAGAGTGAAAAAGTCTAGGACAACACGAGCTTGGCGAGCTCAGTCCGCTGTCCCGACCTCTGACCATCCGAGCGCTCCACATACTGTTATGCGGGCCTCTGATGGGAAGTTGTACAGAACCACTCGAGTCCAGCCCCCGGCGGCAAACGGACAGGGTGGTTCCCTAAAGTCATCCAAAACCCAGGGAGCAAACATGGTCGTTCCAGACCCATCTGACTTGCGTGAGGTTATCCTCCACAAGCGCAAGGAAAGAGAAGAGGCCTCGGTGTGCAAAGAGTCCTCCTACGGACATCATTGTACCCAAGTCATTGTCAACTGCTGTTGCAACAACGTAACGGTACGAGAAGATCGGCAGTCCGTCTTCCAAAGATTACAATAGCCGAGCTCAGAGGATGAGGTGCCTCCCGTCGTCTCCTGCAACTCTACTCAGAAAATCCCCGCCGATGGGAGAGGGAAGAAAATAAACATTTCCAGCCCGAAGATTTCAACCACTGTGACTAAGAAACTGTCGTCTAAACGGTTGCCCACCACCGGAGTTTTCTAAGGTACCCGTTCAAAGACGAAATCTGCTACAGTGGGAGATTCATCATCCACATCCCTGGGGGTCACTGGCACTGGGGGTAGAACTCCTCCGAACATCCACGACAATCCGATGTTCCAAGGAGACGAGCCGGGGGAAACAACTCTCCCATCAGATACAGCAGGTGCCGATGTCCCCGAGGACGTCCACAACTCTCAAGACGAGGCAAGCTTGGAAGCTGGGGGTACTATTCCTTCTGGGTCCGAACCAGAGGAGAATATTCCCACATACCCCGATGACTTCTCGGTACAGGGTATGATTCGGAGGGCACGTCATCCACCGTCCCTTCCACTTCTACTCATGTGAGGACGGCATTCATGATAAACGACGAACAAGATGGTCCCAGTGATTGCCAACGCATCGACACTCTGGAGGCCATACTGCACACTTTGGTCAAATCAGTGGACGAGATCAAAGCAGCCCTCCCTACTCTGCAAGGAGGGACGCCTGGCCAAACAAACTTGGGTCCCACGGTCAATGCAGACTCGAACTCAGTGGCACCAAACCTGGGCAATAATCCTCCTGAAATGTCGGCTCCTACCGCTGCAGACGAGGCCAGGGAGGCAAGAAGAGAGGTCCAGGAGCTCCGGGCCATGTTCCATGCCCGAGAAAACTGCCAAGACCTTAGGATACGACAACCGTATCCCGCTACATGGAGAGATGTTCTCTTCCCACCAAAGTATAAACCATTCCACATCAATCCATATAATGGGAAGACATCTGCAAGCAGGTACATTACCTACTTCGAAGTCACAACCGACCATCTGCCTCATGACGATGCCATCCTTACACGATTATTCATTGGGGCATTGGAAGGGGTCGCCTTCGACTGGTACCGCAACCTGCCAGACAACTACATCCACTCCTTCGCCAGCTTCAAGCGCATGATCTTGGAGAGATTCTACGAAGTAGGATAGGACGTCACGATGTCTACCCTCATAGATGTCATTCAAGGGGAGAAGGAGCTGACAAGGAACTATATTGAGCGGTTTCGCCAAACCGTAATAAAGTTGCCGTCGGGTAATCCGGATTTCTCCTTGATTGAAATTTACCAAAAGAGACTGCTCCCAACAATTAGCCTCTGGATGGGTGAAAGTCAATTCAAGGACTGGAAGACGTTCATCATCAGTGCCACTAGCGCCGAAGACAGGTTGAAGAAGGCTCGCCAACTGGGATTGCACATCTCAGAGGGAGAGGACAAGGGCAAGCGCCCTAATACCAACAACAACAATAGTGGTAACTCCTCCAACAATCGGAAGAACAAGGGCAAGCAGGCTATGGTGGCCGACACAGCCCAGAAACCTGAGTCAAAACTGGCAGACAAGCAATGGCCGCAAATTACCTACTCCTTCGAAGACGGCCATGTCAAGCCCATCTTGGACATGCTCATACAAGGAGATAGAATTTAGCTCCCTCCACCAAGACGGGAACCTCGGCCGACAGAAATAGAGAGCCCAAAGTACTGCCATTACCACCGCTATGTCCACCATGCTACACACGACTGCTACCAACTGAAGTGATACATCCAACATCTCATCGATTCAAAGGCTCTGGCCATTGATTTCGAAGAGGTGACCGTGGCAGCCAATATGGTGTCAGTACAATTCAGCAGCTTTCCTCCAACAGAGACTCAAGACGGCGTGGTACCCGTCCCTCTGGCGATAATAGAGATTGCTAATCTTCCACCTCCTAGAGATCAGGCTACTGGTCTAGTACCCCTTACCACGTCACGAAGGGAGGTCATGTGGGTCCATCCAGACTTAGTACCTGAAGTGACTCAGTCCACACCACCCTCTATTGGCAAGAAGGAGAGTAGAAAGGTCAGATTCTGTCGCACAATCTCGACAGATGTCGAGGAAGCCATAGCTGTCGTTACTCGGTCTGGTGCTCAATCCTAACCTATACCAGATAACTCGACTGAAGAACATCAGTCGGCTACTGCTGACGCTCCGGGACCTTCTCAACCTCTGACGACTGACAAGCCGAAGGAGACTCGCTTTGATAAATCCCTCCGAAAAGAGGCACCTCATGGGCTGGAATGGCCCTACAACTTTGATATCTTGGCACAATTGGCCAACACACCGGCCAAATTGTCATTATACGAGCTCCTGAGACTCTCCAAGGATGTTCGTACGGCCTTGAGCGATGCACTCCAGAATGCTGACATATATCTAGCTCAGGTCAACCTCATGAGAGAGAGCCCGCCTGCAGATCTCCAAGACAGTGCTTGCATAGGAGCGATGCCCAATATTATCTTCACTCCACAGGACATGCTCATCAAAACCAACCTGCACGATCGTCCGTTATATTACACTGGATACATCAACGACGTAAAGGTGGATCGAATGCATATTGATCCTGGTTCTTCCATAAGCATCATCCCGAAGGGTATATTACACCATCTTCGCATTCCTATGCATCGTCTGACACCAATAAGCACCGCCATCAGCGGTTTCAATTCGGACAGGAGCTACCCGATTGGAAAGATTCGTTTGAAGTGCCAAATCGGCGATCTTCAGTCAGAACTGACCTGTTACATCATATATGTGGACACTTCCTACAATATTCTCTTGGAGCGTCCTTGGATACACGATTATATGATCGTGCCTTCCACACTATGTTGGCCCATTGGTCATGGTCAAACCTGAGTTTAATAATTGATCAAACTCTGTCTCGATATAAATGCAAGTCTACTCAGATGTTTACCTACGATGTTTTGGACACTGCTCAACAATGGTTATCAACAATGTTCATGACTGAAGCCGTTTGCCATTCAGAATGTACTTCCTGCTAAGCAATGTAAATTTTCTTTTTATTGAGTCTAGGAATACATTGTACACCGAGTCGTACTGGTAAATAGGCTATCCGAAAACGTTTTTCAAAACCATCATATTCTTTTACAAATGATCCATGTTTTTGAAAAATATTCTTTTTACAAAAAGCCGTTGAAGGATTGTTCAAAAAGCTAAAATTTATTTTCTCCAAAAATGAACTGGCAGAACCTCAGAAGAACTCGGCCCGAGTTCGGCCAGAGTTCGGCCATTTGGAACGTTAGTGAACGTTGGGTTTTTGAACTTGGTCATCCTTCAGTTACGGGTTGTTACAAAGAGTTCTGTCCGAATTCTGCCCGAATTCTGTCAGAGTTACGTCTTTGGAAAAGCTACAAATAGAGAAGCATTTCGATCATTTCAACACACCAATTCACTTTCAAATCTTCTCTTCTTAAAGCTTACAGTCTTCAAAAGAGTTCTTAAAAAGCTTTCATTTTCAAATCCCAAGCCAGTTACAATCCTCTAGTCGATTTGCCAGTGCGGTACGGTCTAGAAGTTTCAGAGTGATTGTAATCAGAGGCTTGATAGAAGATTCAACTCTTCACAATTGAAGTTGGACAAGTTCTTCGTATCAAAGCTCGCGTCTGTAGAAGTTGCAAGGACTTCGTATGAAAACTTGCGGGATTTTCCAATAGTGGATTCAACTGGAAGCTAGAGTTATTCCGACTGGACTAGTCCTCACCAGAGAAAAACCAGTATAAATCTCAGTGTTCGCGTTTGCCTTCTGATCACTTTTAAATTCTGTCATTTACTTCTTACGATTATTATTATATCTGTGATCTAACTGCTAACAAGTTTTTAATTAGCAATATTCTGCTGCCTACTCTATTTACCCCCCTCTAGAGTATTCTGCTTTACGATTTCGTTCCTACAATTGGTATCAGAGCGGGTTATACAGGTAAAGCAAGGTAAAATAGTAGTTATATTCAATTTTATATAGATCACAGCTTTACACATGGCAACTGTAAAATTCACAAGTGAAGGCCAAGCCACAAACAGACCTCTACTGTTTGACGGCACAAACTACACCTATTGGAAAACACGTATGAGTTTCTTTTTGAAATCTTTTGATTTTGATTTATGGTCTGTGGTTATTGATGGCTATAAAAAGCCACCTCGTATGAATGTTGATGGAATTTTAACTGAAAAACCCCATGACAAATATACAGAGGAAGAAAAGAAAAAGGCCAGTCTTGACGCACATGCTATTAACGCTTTATTTTGTGCTTTAGACAAAACTGAATTTAATAGGGTATCTATCTGCACAACTGCAAATGAAGTATAGAAACTTCTTGAAGTCACACATGAGGGCACAACTCATGTCAAAGAATCAAAGGTCAGCAGACTTACTCAAGAGTATGAGGCGTTCAAGATGAAGCCCAACGAAACAGTTACTCAGATGTTCGAAAGATTCTTAGATATTGTAAATCCTTTGTCCTCCCTAGGCAAAGATTACAGTAACCATGAAAAGATTCTCAAACTCCTGCGAGCACTTACAAAGAACTGGATTCCGAAGGCTACTGCAATCATTGAAGGAAACGACCTCACTACTATGACACTTGAAGTACTCATGGGTAAGCTACTCACTCATGAACTAGAGTTACAAGACTTTGAAGAGCCTGTACCAAAGGAGAAGACGATCACTTTCAAGGCTCAGCACAGAAGATCTGCTGAAGATGATTCAGACAACAGTGAATCTGATGCTGAAGATCAAGCACCCCTTGCAAGAAAATTCAAAAGATTCTTGAGATATAAGAAGAAGACAAAAGAGAACAATGGCGGCAACAACTGGTATCAAGATGACGCTGTCTGCTACGGCTGCAAGAAAAAAAGACACATGAAGAAGGACTGTCCTACAAACACATCAACAAGCAAGAAGAGCAACAGATACGAGAAAGGGAACCTGAAAAGATCAATATCTCGAAAGTATGCCAACACCAGCATATGGCATGAAAGTGAAGCCAGCGACTCAGAAGATGAACAATCAGAAGAAGCTGCAAATGTATGCTTTATGGCATCTGATCAGGTACTCTCTGAACCTATAGTTGATATATATGATGACTTCACCTTTGAGCAATTAGGAGAAGCCTTCAGTGAACTGTTAAGTGATTACAGGAAACTGCGTAGCAAATATCAGACCTCTAAGAAGGTACTCAAAGAGTACAAAGGTGAAATAGGAAGACTTACTGACCTACTAGCTGAGGTTAAAGATAATGTTAGTGAGTCTGGTGAGCTTTCTTCCATTAAGCTCTTATTACACGAGACTACCAAGTCATCCGAAGAAAAAGACAAGGTTATTGGCCGACTAAAAGAAGAACTTTCTAAAGAGAAGAAAAGTCTTTAAAGTGCACAAGTCAGAATAGAAGCACTCACTTCTGACTATACTAAGTTATATGACACTTCCAAAAGATTGGAAATTAGGTTAGAAAAATAGCCTGCGACTGCTGCTTCCTACCCTAACACATGTCACTTACCGAAAAATCGGAACATTCCCAAACCTAACACTATCAGACCTGACCCTATCAAACCTTTGCCTAAAAAGGTTATGCCCAACCAGGATAATAGGTATGCTTTCTTCTATACTAGAAAACCTAAACCTACCAACCATGCACACCACTCAGCTTTCAACACTCAACATGCTAAATGTTATTATTGTGGCCTCATTGGTTATATATCTTCTGCATGTAGAATCAGAAAGCTAGTAGATCTAAATATTTATGCATGGATACCGAAAAATAACCAGTCAGGACCCTACAAGAAATAGGTACCAATAGTTTCATCTGCAAATTGTTTTATAGGTGGGACACCCTTCACAAGCTAGGAGCAAATGGATCCTCGACAGCGGTTGCTCACGACATATGACCGGCGATGCTTCATTATTCGCAACACTGTCGAAGAGGAATAAAGAAGTATACTTCTCCTTCGGCAATAATTTAAAAGGGTATATAATCGGTATTGGTGATATTGGTAAAGCTCCCTATCCAGTGATTAAAGATGTTTGTCTTGTTACTGAGTTAAAACATAATCTGCTCAGCATAAGCCATTTAGCTGATCATGGTTATAGTATTAACTTCGTAAAAGACAAATGTACTATTATTGATAGTTTAACTGGTAATACTATATTTGAAGGTATTAGAGAAGACAATATATATGTTTTCTATTTGTTGGAAGATACTAACATTTCAGGTAGATGTTTAATGGCTAAAAGCGATGAGAGTCATCTGTGGCATATGAGACTCGGTCATGCAAATATGGATACTATTTCCAGATTATCCACAAAGAAACTATTACACGGTTTACCGGACATTACATTCAAGAAGGATTCAGTATGCAGTCAATATGAAAAGAACAAAGCTACTCGATCCACTTTCAAGTCAGTAAACACTGTATGTACTACCAGACCTCTACAATTGCTACATATGGACTTATTTAGTCCTAGCAGAGTTGCTAGCCTCGGAGGTAAGCTATATGCTTTTGTAATTGTAGATGATTATTCTAGATACACATGGGTATATTTTCTGACACGCAAAAATGATGCATTATCGAAATTTGTCACCTTTTGTAAGAAAGTACAGAATGAAAAAGGTTACGTGATCACTCGTATTAGAAGCGATCATGGAGGCAAATTCGAGAATGCAGAGTTTGAGCAATTTTGTACACGAATTCTTCTGCCCTAGAACTCCACAACAAAATGGAGTTATGGAACGTAAGAACAGAACTCTATCCGAAATTGCCAGAGTAATGTTAAACCAGTTTAGTCTACCCAAGTATTTCTGGGCTGAAGCTGTCAATACAGCTTGTTTTGTTCTCAATAGAGTTCTAATTCGACCCAAATCGAAGAAGACTCCATTTGAGCTATGGTTTGATAGAATTCCATCAGTTTCATATTTTAGAATATTTGGTTGTAAATGTTTTATTCTTAATACAAAAGATAATTTGGGAAAGTTTAACAAAAAGGCCGATGAAGGTATATTTTTAGGTTATGCGGGCAAAAGTAAAGGATACAGAGTCTTCAACAAAGGAACCATGATCATCGAAGAGACGATCAATGTCACCTTTGATGAACTAAATTAAACGACAATCGATGACAATGACAAAGATCTTAATGTATGCAGCAAAGCACCAGCTGATCCACCTAGAGAAGATCCAGGAACCAGCTACCTTCGGAGTCTGCCAAAAAGATTGAAGTTCACGGCTGATCATCCAAAGGACTTGGTAATTGGTGAGATTACCAAGGGTGTAAGTACTCGCTTCTCTAATAAAGATATAGCTTCTTGTGTTGCTTTTGTCTCACAGTTTAAACCCAAAAGTATTAATGAAGCATGTAGTGATAATTTTTGGATAGATGCTATGCAAGAGGAATTAAACCAATTTGAACGGAATCAAGTTTGGAAACTTGTTCCCAAGCCAATTGATCATCCGGTCATTGGCACCCGATGGGTATTCCGAAATAAACTGAACGAGAATGGTTTAGTGACTCGTAATAAGGCTCGACTCGTAGCTCAAGGATACAATCAAGAAGAAGGTATCGACTACGATGAGACTTATGCCCCAGTTGCGAGATTAGAATCCATTCGCATGTTATGTACATTTGCATGTTTTTATAATTTTAAATTATTTCAAATGGATGTCAAAAGTGCATTTTTAAATGGTTTTATAAAAGAAGAGGTTTATGTAGCTCAACCACCCGGTTTTACTGATTTCAAATTTCCTGAATATGTTTTCAAGTTGAAGAAAGCTTTATGCGGTTTGAAACAAGCCCCTCGTGCTTGGTACGATCGTCTAAGCTCTTTTCTACTTGATAACGGTTTTTCAAAGAAAAAGGTTGACACTACTTTGTTTATAAAGTCTTTGAATAATAATATTCTTTTGATTCAAGTCTATGTAGATGATATTATCTTTGGATCTACTGATGAATCTCTTTGTCAAGAATTTTCAAAGTGTATACAAAATGAGTTTGAGATGAGCATAATGGGAGAGCTAAAGTTCTTTTTCGGACTGCAAATCAAATAAGCCAACAATAGGACGTTCATAAATCAAGCTAAGTACACAAACGATCTACTAAAGAAGTTCGACATGGAAGCAGCAAAACCACTTAGCACTCCAATGTCGACCTCAACCTAAGCTTGATATTGATGAACAAGGCAAACCTGTCGACAAACGTAAGTATCGAGGTATGGTCGGTAGCTTACTCTATTTAACTGCCTGTCGACCAGACATTATGTTTAGTGTTTGCTTATGTGCTCGTTTTCAAGCCAATCCTAAGGAATCACATCTGTGCGCAGTTAAGCGTATCTTTCGATACCTTAAAAGCACTTTTTCTGTCGGCTTATGGTATTCCCAAAACCACGTCGTTTGACCTAACCGGTTATTCCGATACTGATTTTGCCAGGATGTAAAGTAGATAGAAAAAGCACCAGCGGCACATGTCATTTCCTAGAAAAAGCTCTAGTCTCTTGGTTTCGTTAAAAAGCAAAATTCTGTTGTATTATCAACAACAGAGGCTGAGTATATCGCCGCAGGATGTTGTTGTGCACAAATTTTGTGGATGAAACAAACCTTAGAAGACTATGGATTGCATTTTACACATATATCCATTTTCTGTGATAATACTAGTTCTATTAATTTGACTAAGAATCCAGTATGTCATTCTCGTACTAAACATATCGAGATTCGACATCATTTTCTTAGAGATCATCAACAAAATGGAGATATAGACCATGTATACATAGACACACAGAATTAATTAGCTGGCATATTCACAAAACCTTTAGCGAAAGATCGTTTCAACTATTTACGTCGAGAATTAGAATTTTAGATATCAATAATATTAATTAATTTTTGTTTTATTAATTATTTATTCGATACTCATAAACTGTTTTCGAGACAAGCCTAAAAAGAGTCTGTCTGTCACCACGACTACGGTCGAAGCGAAGCGGTATTTAAGAGTTCCCCGGTGAACCTCCGTTAGCTGGGACTGTACTCCTACAGCTAATCTGAGACAGATGCTGAGTAAAGAATATTAATTTATAAAATAATATTAATTATATTATTTTGAGATTTAAAATTACTAAACTTTGAATAAGCATTTGAAACAAATTAATGAAAAAGAATATGGTCTCATTTGATTTATATATATATATATATATATATATATATATATATATATATATATATATATATCCAGGCAAAAAAAAAAAAATATATATATATCCAGGCAACCCTAGGCGAATTTGGTTCGAGTTCGGTCCGACTTTGGCCAGAGTTCGGCTGGGTGTTTATATATAACAGCAGCAACCCGAGGCCTCCTTTTTCTTCATACTTCCCCACATCCTCATAACAGCAGCTCCGCCCCTCCGAAACCCTAGTTCTACTCCCTCATTGTTCTTCCAATCCTTATAGATTTTTCATCAAAACTTTGGATTCGTGCGGAGATCGTCATCCTCTACAACATATCCAACTCTTGGAAGGTATAATCCCTTCTTTCCACCACTTTTTAATACTTAGGATTTGTAGAAATTTTAGGAAAGAATGCCTAAGTTCAATCCCTTCAAGAGAAAGAAGACCAATGCCAGTGAAGAGGCATCAGTCTTCAGATCCGCATACGGATTGCCTCTTTTCTCCGGTCCAATCGGACGATGGTGCGTCGGATGAGTTTTATTTTAAAACTTCCGATCAAGCGTTATTGTGGTACGCTGATTTTAACTATGCGTACTATTTGCACTGGATTACCGATTAAGTGGACTGTCTTTCCGGATCACCGTCCTTATTTTGAGGTATTAGGGTTACAATATTTTGTCACCATATAATTCTCCATTGCCACTAATGCCATTAGATTATTCTACTGTAATTTCGTGTTAGACACTTTTACAGCGAGGACACGTGTCGGAGGAATTGATATCGAATTCACTGATGACACGTTAGCAAAAATCCTTGGTATTCCAAACGAAGGTGCCCCGCTAGATGACATCACTGATTTTGATTTCCCTGATGGCACGACACTCGTTAGTTTCATGAATGAACTTTGTGCGCCCGCACGCGTTCTTCCTGGAAAGTTCAAGGCTAATAACTTGAACTTGTTTAACTACGAATTATAGCGCATCATCTATTCCACTTTACTTCCAAAATCCACTTCTAAAGATGATGTCACTGCACTTGAGCTCTCTGCTCTTTATCATATTCTTAAGGGGATTCCTTTTTCTGCCCCTAAGACTATTATTCAGATGATGGGTAGATGTCACGGGAGAGACCGCAACCTATCTTATGCGATGCTTATTCCTCGCATTTTTCAGAGATTTGACATTGACTTATCTACTTGTGCTGTCGACCCCGAGCCCAAGTTTCTCAAACTCTCTCATCGAAGCATTGCATCTGTTCCTCCACCCACTATACCTACTCCTCCTACACCTACTCCCACTGATCCCGCAATACCTGTTTCTCCTCATTCTTACCCTATGACATTTGAGGGTATCTATCAGCACTTATCAGATCTGCAGTCTTTTTATGTTGAGACCTCTAGGGAATACGAGTTCCGTGATGTGACTCGGTTCCAGGCGATTGCCAACTCCTTCGCCGATCTGAGGTTTGCGCAGACGGGACATTCTGCTAGCTCTCTGTCTCGAGACCCTTCTGTTTCTGGCTACCGCATTGACGACGAGGCGGTACACTCTCTGTTTCAGCCAGGAAACGCATATGATTGGTATCGTACCGCTGGCGCCACTCCTCACACTTCTGGCGCTGGTACTTCTAGAGCTGGTCCATCTGGACATGCTGGAGCTGCAGCTGATGATGATGATATTGATGATGATGAGTTTTGAGATGTTAGATTATTGAGATTGTTACTTTTTGTCTTATGTTTACTTAGAAATGCTCCTGACATTCTAAGATTTTATCAGTATTTTTTTTAGTTATTATCAGTAATTTTTTTCCTTATTCATGGACATGGTTGTTTTTGTTTATGCCTCAGTTTTGGCAACTTAGTCTATTATTCAGCACTCTATTTGTTTCAGCACTATCTATCTTTTATTGCTTCATTCTTTACAAATTGCTTGAGATAAATACATGCCTGTGTTGTTATTCTATTTCTCTTACTATTTTTACCATCTGTCATGATTATTTATTTTTCATGTGTTTCTTCACTGTTTGTTACTTATGCATTGATTGCGGGAGAGCTTTTTCTTTTGTAATTATTTTGCTAAGTGACAACAGGAGAGAAATAAGGATCTAACATGTTTGTGAAATACAGGATATGAACAATTTTTCTTTACTATTTTGATTTGATTCCAAGCTTAGATGTTATATCATCAAGGTTTGTCAATTATCAAAATGGGGGAGATTGTTGGCCCATTGGTCATGGTCAAACCTGATTTTAATAATTGATCAAACTCTGTCTCGATATAAATACAAGTCTACTCAGATGTTTACCTATGACGTTTTGGACACTGCTCAACAATGGTTATCAACAATATTCTAGACTGAAGCCGTTTGCCATTCAGAATATACTTCCTGCTAAGCAATATAATTTTTCTTTTTATTGAGTCTAGGAATACATTGTACACCGAGTCGTACTGGCAAATAGGCTATCCGAAAATGTTTTTCAAAACCATCATATTCTTTTACAAATGATCCATGTTTTTGAAAAATATTCTTTTTACAAAAAGCCTATGAAGGATTGTTCAAAAAGCCAAAATTTATTTTCTCCAAAAATGAACTGGCAGAACCTCAAGAGAACTCGGCCCGAGTTCGGCCAGAGTTCGGCCAGAGTTCGGCCATTTGGAACGTTAGTGAACGTTGGATTTTTGAACTTGGTCATCCTTCAGTTACTGGTTGTTACAAAGAGTTCTGTCCGAATTCTAGCCAAATTCTGTCAGAGTTCTGTCTTTGGAAAAGCTATAAATAGAGAAGCATTTCGATCATTTCAACACACCAATTCACTTTCAAATCTTCTCTTCTTAAAGCTTACAGTCTTCCAAAGAGTTCTTAAAAAGCTTTTGTTTTCAAATCCCAAGCTAGTTACAATCCTCTAGTCGATTTGCCAGAGCGGTACGGTCTAGAAGTTTCAGAGTGATTGTAATCAGAGGCTTGATAGAAGATTCAACTTTTCACAATTGAAGTTGGACGAGTTCTTCGTATCAAAGCTCGCGTCTGTAGAAGTTGCAAGGACTTCGTATGAAAACTTGCGGGATTTTCCAATAGTGGATTCAACTGGAAGCTAGAGTTCTTCCGACTGGACTAGTCCTCACCAGAGGAAAACCAGTATAAATCTCGGTGTTTGCGTTTGCCTTCTGATCACTTTTAAATTCTGTCAGTTTACTTTTTGTGATTATTAGTATTTCTGTGATCTAACTGCTAACAAGTTTTTAATTAGCAATATTCCGCTGCCTACTCTATTCACCCCCCCTCTAGAGTATTCTGCTTTACGATTTCGTTCCTACACACTACACCAGTGCTTCAAGTATGTTGACAAGCAGGGCTTCGTGAGGACAGAATTTGCCGACATCGATCCCTTCAAAGGGGTCGAATCTACTACTCAGACTCCTGCTTATACGAAAAGTCGAAGAGGCACCTTAGCGAAGGAGATGTGCAAGCCCGAACTGAGACAGCTACAGGATCAGAAGAACCTCTGACGATCCACCTCCAAGCTCGCAAACCTGGCAAGTCCGCACCCCTTACGGACCGCTCTGCAGTAAGGACGCAATCAGCCTCACGGCACAAGAAGGGCAAATGATAATCCGACTGCCAAGGTCCGGCCAAGCGCCAAAACCCACAACGGAGCCACTGACAATCAGACTGCCTAGAGTCGGCCAGCCACAAACGGAGAGGCTCAATCCCTCCGACAAGCCAATGACGATACGTCTTCCCAAAAAGAATCGTCAGCCCGATGCAAAGTCTGGGGCTTCTAGCGAGCCAACCACTCCCCGTCCCAGTATCGAGTACCAAACTGGGGGTCGCTAGTTTAACAACGACTCCACGTTCTGCTCCACCAGCGGACCCCTGATGATCAAGTTGCCCAAGTCATCCTCTCAGTCTTCATTTATACAGGGGGTGGCCGAAGAAGAACCAGAACTGGCCAAGTATGTGGCTGCTCACACTGATGTTCCATCTGCAGATGATGTAATCCCGTTAGAAAAGATACCTTACTTCATCAATAAAGGGCTATCTTTGAACTACATCGAGCTTAATAAGCTTTGTACAATGTATGCTATGGAACACGGTATAGGCGCTCACCTACACACATAGGTGACAAACGTTTACACCGCAAATCAACTCACTCCCGTGGAAGACGCTTACCGCATAATCGAAGGAGGGGACCATCCAATCATCTTCGGTCGGAAGAATGATCCGCAACCCTTCACCATAGAAGAAGTCGATCTCGAATCGGACGCCGGGAAGACTGTCTCTCTATCTA
Source organism: Iris pallida (assembly GCA_029216955.1). NCBI lineage: Eukaryota > Viridiplantae > Streptophyta > Magnoliopsida > Asparagales > Iridaceae > Iris > Iris pallida. Next base: position 30,580 of record JANAVB010032658.1, read on the forward strand.
TATAGCTCCCAATCCAAATACCTCATGCAAAAATAGGGGTACGATCTGGAGACTACGCCAGGTTTGAACTACGGCACTGGTCGACGATTACCTTTAAAGTTGCCGGTCCCGGTTGGCAAACCACAGGACTACTACAACAAGACCCGATGCGGGCGGGGATATGTTACGCCTGCAACGACTCCTGAAAGCTCGGATGAGGAATACGACTGGCATTCATACTCAACCGGATCACCAACGTCTGATTCAGATATCAGCATCGGGGATATATTCAGACAAGTCCTGTCTGTCAATATGGCATTCGTCGATGCTTACGAAGAAGGTGAAGACTTTCCCGAACTCCTCGAATTAGAGCCGTGGGCCCAACAGCTGGATGCGCAATGGGAGAAGCGGTTTGAACAAAAAGAGCCTCCTACTGAAGATGAGGTCATGCAAGTGGATCTCGGACAGCGACTCTTCTCCAAAACCAATCTTCGTTAGTAAAAGCCTGACAGACGAAGAGCGAGAATCGCTACTGGAACTCGTCAAAGAATATATTAATGTGTTCGCTTGGAGCTATGAAGACATGCCAGGGCTAAACTCCGATGTTGCTCTTCACAAGCTCAATATTCGGCCAGATGCGAAGCCAGTCAAACAACAGCAACGAGGCTTCCACCCAGGCATCGTGGATGCGATCGAAGCCGAAGTCAACAAACTGATAGCCAGCAGCTTCATTCGTGAGGAACAACATCCGAACTGGGTCGCCAACATAGTACCGGTCCTCAAGAAGAATGGAAGATTCGAATCTGCATCGACTTCCGCAATATGAACGAGGCGTGTCCCAAAGAGGAGTTCCCCCTCCCTATTACAGACATCATGATTGACAACACCTGCGACTTCGAACGTATGTCGTTCATGGATGGTTTCTCGGGGTACAACCAAATCAAGATGTCTTCCCGACGATGAAAAGCATACATCATTCGAACACCGATTGGCATATACTGCTACATAGTCATGCCTTTTGATTTAAAGAATGCTGGTGCCACATATCAAAGAGCCATGAGTATCATCTTCAGGGACCACTTGCGCAAGATCATGGAGTGCTATGTTGATGACATCATCGTCAAAAGCCGCTCTAAGGAAGATCACCTGCATGATCTAAGGACAGTGTTCGACCTGATACGAGCGCACAATTTGAAAATGAACCCCATAAAATCCTTCTTGGGCCTATCTAGCGGGAAGTTCTTGGGTTTCATCATCACCTCCCAGGGTATCCACATAGACCCTGAGAAGACGAAGGAAATCATGGAGATGAGTCCCCCGAGAAATCTCTGAGAACTCCGAGGCCTTCAAGAGAAGTTAACTTACATCAGGAGGTTCATCTCCAACCTCTCCGGGCGATGTCAGCCATTCACCCATCTCATGAAGAAGGGCGTCTCATTCGTATGGGATGAAGAATGCCAGCGTGCCTTCGACAGCATCAAAGAATATTTGTCGAACCCTCCAGTCCTGGTAGCCCCGGTTGCTGGAAAACCATTCCTGCTCTATGTACGAGCAATAGAGCATTCCCTCGGCGCTCTGCTAGCACAAAACAACGATGCAGGCCATAAACAAGCTATATATTACCTCAGCCGCATGATGATCGGGCAGAGCACCGATATACCGCCGTGGAGAAGGAATGCCTCGCCCTAGTGTTCGCCATTCAAAAGACGCGACACTATGTCACGGGACAAACCATACATGTGATATCACGAGTCAACCCCCTCAGGGTCCTCATGACTAAACCAGGGGCACTCAGCTCTCGCCTCGCTATATGGGCAATATTACTGTCCCCCTACCATATGATCTTCGTCCCATAAAAGGCTGTTAAAGGTCAAGCTCTGGCAGACTTTTTAGCAGCCCACCCAGGCTCGTAGTCGGCTAGAATATACGAAGAAATTCTAGATGAGATCGTCGACTCGCATGCGACCTCTCACGATGATATATGGCGAATATTCTTCGACGGTGCTTCAAGGACCGGACCCAAGGGCAACATCGTCGTCCGAGTCGGGGTGGTGCTGATTTCTCCTTCCGGACTGGTGATCAATCACGCTTACTCCCTCACGGAACCCTGCTCTAACAATGTGGCCGAGTACAACGCTTTAGTCATTGGCCTCCAACTTGCAAGAGAGCTGGGGGTGGAATATCTTAAAGCATACGGCGATTCACAGTTAATCGTCAATCAGATCCGAGGTTCATACGAAGTCCGCCATGAAGATATGATCCCCTATCACCAAATAGCGATCAACATCATCTCGTCATTTGAAGGGTTCTTCATCGAACACGTCCCCAGACTCCAAAATATAGAAGCCGATGCCCTAGCAGGCCTTGCCGCTTTCCTAGCAGTGCCGAACCAAATTCATCATTTGGTGGACGTGATAGGCCATGAACTGGTCTGTCCCAAGAACAACGTTCAATTCGTGGCGAGTTATTCCGCTCAAACGATCGACGAAGTACCAGACTGGAGACAACCATTCATAGACTTCGTAGTCTACGACATCCTGTCCGAGAACCCAAAGGAAGCCACCTCTATCAGAAGGCGTTCTCTCAGATTATTCTACGACACAGAGACAAAAATGCTGTATCGTCGATCCTACGATGGATTATTGCTTCGATGTCTGTCAAACGTAGAAGCCAAAGAAGCCGTACACGAAGCTCATGACGGTGTCTGCGGGGCCCATCAGCCTGGCCCAAAATTGTAAGACCGTCTTCGCCGAATGGGCTACTACTGGCCCACGATGGTTGCAGATGCGATAGACTATACAAGGAAGTACAAAGCCTGCCAAGTCCACGAGGACTTCATCCACCAGCCATCCGAGTTTCTACATTCGACAGTGGCGTCCTGGCCATTCGAAGCATAGAGAATGGACATCATCGGTCCAATCACTCCACCTTCGTCCCGAGGACATCGCTTCATACTCGCCATCACAAATTACTTCTCCAAATAGCGGAAGCTGTTCCGCTTGCAGAAGTGAAGACTTAAAACGTGATCAGCTTCCTCCAACATCATGTCATCTATCGTTTTAGACTGCCCCGAAGGATCATCCACGATAATGGTCCACAGTTCGGAAGCCATGTCTTCTATCGATTCTGCGATAAACAACGAATTCAGAATATTGCTTCAACACCATATAATCAGGCAGCGAATGGATTGGCAGAAGCATTCAACAAAACCATCATCAAGTTGTGCAAAATGTTCATATCATCCAACAAACGCGACTGGAACGAGAAGCTTGGTGAATGCTTATGGGCGTACCGTACTACAGTCCGAACGGCTACTGGGAACACACCATTCTCCCTGGTGTACGTGAATGAGGCAGTTCTCCTATTGGAGACTCAAATACCCTCGCTCTGCGTCGCTCTCACTTACCAATTGACGACGGACGATAACTACCGTCGCCGGCTACAAGAGTTGGAGGCCTTAGATGAAAAACGCCTATTGGCTCAGCAACGAATCGAGCTATACCAAGCACGCATCTCCGGAGCCTTCAACAAGATGGTTAAAATTAGAACATTCCAAGTGGGCGATCTCGTTCTGGCAATTCGGAGGCCGATGGTTATGACTCACAAAACTGCCGACAAATTCCAGCCAAAGTGGGAAGGTCCATTTATCATTGAGGCTGTATTCTCCAACGGTGCTTACCGCCTCGCAAAACAAAACGAAAACTTGCTCATATTGCCCGTCAACGACAAGTTTTTGAAGAAATATTATGTCTAAACGACATTCTCTAAATCCCAAATTATTGAGTTATGTACCCACCAGTACCGCTGAACTCACATTCACAAAATCCTAGTTTATTGAGTTATGTACCCTCCGGTACCGCTGAACTCACATTCACAAAACCCCAGATTATTGAGTTATGTGCCCATCGGTACCGCTGAACTCACATTCATAATATCCCAGATTGTTGAGTTATGTACCCTCTGGTACCCCTGAACTCACGCTTTTCCTCCAAATATTCCAGATTGCTGAGTTATGTACCCGCAAGTGCCTCTGAACTTATATTCCGGTCACTTTTTTAGGTAGTAAGTCATGTATGACCATATCTCTGAACTTATTCTTCTGAAAGAGCTCCTCCCTCATGATCCACTACCCGCACTCTCAGTACAGAAAAAGGGTAGCAGATCCACAAAATTCCTAAAACGACCACGTCGATGTTACCTCTGAGTCGTCTCATTTCTGCCAAAAACAAATCACCCCTCTACATAGAACTTTCATGTCCTTATTACCTCTGAGTCATTCTATGTACCCCTTCATGGAGCCCACTCCTACCACGTCCTTATTACCTCTGACTAGGAAGGCTCCATCGAAGAAACCATCATGCTTGCCATGTCTTCATTACCTCTGAGTAAGTATGCTGGTTCCCTTTTGACTTATTATCCGTACCCAAAACCGGAGTACGCCAAGGATAATAGGTTCACAAATATCCTCTATTGACCATAAATATCCTTCTCTGAGTCCACTCCTGCCACGTCCTCATTACCTCTGAGTAGGAAGACTCCACGGTAAAACCCCCATACTTGCCATGTCCTCATTACCTCTGAGTAAGTATGTTGGTTTTCTCTCATCCCATTATCTGTATCCTGAATCGGGGTATGCCAAGGATAATAGGCCCATAAATGTCCTCTGCTGACTACAAATGCTGTACTAAGTTTCCTAGTACATGCACATCATTCCTCATCATGCCCCGGGAGCCCAGTTGCTCCATGGCATTCTTTCTTCCGATACCAGGAACGTCCATGACCACATACCATAGAATTGTTCTAGGTATCCCCATCAAACTTGTTATTCATACCTAAAACCCAGGTATGCCAAGGGTAACAGGTCCACTAACTGTCCTCCAAGCGGGGCAAACACCACCACAACACCATAAACCCAATAAGTAACACAAATAAAGGGTAAAATAAAATATACTCTTTTATTCGAAGGCCAAAAGTACTACATGTTCTGGGACTGCATCCCTCTCAAAAAAAGGGAAAGAACAGAAACAAAATAAGAAAAAAAAGCCGTCTATGGTTCGGTGGTACATAATTCCATGAGACGGTTCTTCACCAAGGTGGTCCCCCGTTCAAGCCGCTGCTTAGCTCGGCGCTCGGCCTCCTGGGATAACTGCTCCGTATTATCCAAGTACATGTGTGCCAGCCAGCCATCTTCCAATTTTTTCAAGGAAAGCTCCAGGCCGGCAGACGCTCGATTAACTCTGTCAGCCTCCTGGATAATCAGCCCCCTTTCGGTGCGGGCAGCTTCGAGCTCAGACTCCCGAAAAGCTAACTTCCTCTAAACCTCAAGGATCTGCTCCCGCGTGTCAATGACCCCACGGGAGGCAGTCGCTTCCCGAGCCGTAACATCTTCACTCTCGCGGCTCAACTGATCATATAGCTGAGACAGATCGCGGAGGTCCTTCTGTGACCGGCTTGGTCTTATCCCGAGCAGCCCTTATCTTCTCTACGGTAGTTATGAGGAAACCGCGCTCTTGATCTATAGCAGCAGACAGGATCAGCTTGCCGCAACACCTGAAGCTGGGCCACCAGTTGATCAGCCTCCAGTAATTTCGCCTCCAGAAGCGCAGCTATCCCCGCCCCACTAGGAAGAGTCTTAAGAATATCAATGTGACCTTGGGCGCATTGCCGGGACAAGGCAAAAGGGGTCCCCCGTTCCACAGCAGCCGTAACCCCTCTCTTCAAGTGGTGATAGAAGCCGTCAACCACGTCCTGTGACGCTTCGTCCAGAACTTTCATAGAGGACGGCATCAAGGGAAGTGTGGCTGGCAGTGTCGAAGGAAGCACGCTAGAACTTGCCACCAGAGAGACAAATTCCGAACGAAAAGATGCACAGATTGTGGCTAACTCCTCCTCCGCCACCCGAAGAGTCTGGACACTCGGCAAAGTAGAAAGGTCGACTCTCGGAGCCGCCTGAGCAGAAGAGGACGCAGGGACCATTGTCCCTAGTCCCGGGTGTGCCGCCACCTGACTTTCCAAATTCGAGCCAGCAGGAGGTCCTTCAATATGAGTCAAAAGAGGAGGGGGTACGCTCCTCTCCGCCAGTTCCCCTTCGGCAGAGCCCACCCTGACAGTGTCCGTCATGGCACTGGAGAGGCAGGACCTATATGTCCAGAGCAATCATCAATCAGTCTAACCCGAAGGATGTGATGATATAGCAGATAGGCCTCCTCACAAGTTAAGATTTGGCTTATCTTACCATGGAAGGAGCATGGAGGCTGCAAATCGCTCACAACCGCCGGAGTCCCCTCACCAGCAACCTCTGAGTCAAATTCAACTGGTTCTTCTGCCGCAGCCGCCCCAGAGGGGGGTACGACTGGTTCAGCGTCACCCTGCTGAAATTCGACAGTCTCAGGAATGGGTTCGGAAACCTCATCGCCTTGGGTCGAGACCTCAACGACGGAAGTAGCCTCAGCCACTTTCGGAAGAACCCCAGCAGAAATAATAGCGGTATACATGTCACTGACCAAAGTGGTCAGGGTCGGATCAACCTCAGCGGCCGGTTCTCGAGAAATCGACTCCTCCGACGCCTACAAGAGCAAAGGAAAACGACTAAGCTAAAATACGGGAAAAATAAGGAGAAGATAGTTATAATCTAAGTCACCTCAGAAATAGCGTCAACATCCTCGATAAGTAACCGACGGGATCTGACAGCAGCCCGTTTTATGGAATAAGTCATGCCGATATCAGCTGACTCACTCATGCTTCGCTTACGCGAAGGACCAGGCACATCAGGCTGCTGATCCGCCACCACTTCATCAAACGCAATGGGTGGTTGGTCCACCACCACCTCATCTAGAGGTGGGAGAGAATCATCGACACCTTGCTCGCCATCTTCTTCATCCGCGGTGGTGGACTCCGAATCCGCCATGGGAACCGCGTTTGCCCTCTGCTTCCTCGTTTTTGACCCCTGAGGCTTCTCTGCCAAGCCGGTACCAATAATAAAACTGGAACGAGGGTCAAATTAACAGAAAACCTGCTCGCAGTGATGTGGTAAAGAGCCGCTAAATACAAAATCTCCCCTTGCGTCTCAGCATCTGGGACCGAGAAACTAGCACGGGTATGAGAAATATTATAGTAAAGCCAGGCTCTGATGCCATCCAGAACGCTGCCTTTAAAGCCCAGGCAAGAGCTGGGACTCTCTAGGAACAGCTGGCTATACCCAAACTGGCGAGAAAATCGGTTGGGCAAGTAAGGTTCCAGGTAGACGGTATTGCGGTTACGATATACTAAGTGCGAGGGACAGATGTTACGCAACCAAAGAAGCATCCTCTCAGGTAAAAAGAGAGGAGGCCCGGTACCGTCAACATGTACACTCCCCACCTCCTCAGCAGAAAAATAGGGAACAGACACGAAGAAATTATATCCATCCACCCTCATCAGCGCCCTCCGACAGGCAGGCATAGAGTTGTATTTCCTGGACATCCGACGGTACTGGAAGATAAAAGCATCATCATCAGTTACACCATCTTCTGGGCCAGGTCTCATCAAAGATCGGCAATATATTAATAGCCACCCCATCAAATAGTGGTAGGGAAACTCGATTCGCTCAAAGTTCATCGCCGTGTTGCATGCAATAACCTTGGACAAAAAAGTACGGAGGCTACGGTGTATACTACACACCATGGCCGAAAGAAGGGCCAGTCTGACCCCGAAGGCCAGCTTCACGGCAGGAAGGATGAAATTTCGGCTGATCCTCTCAATGGAGCCAACTCCTCCAGAAACCACGTAATTCTGTAGCCATACCATCAGGAACCCTGCCAGGATTGCCTTCTCCGACAGCGGCTGAGTATCCTGATAAAAATAATCAAAGGAATCAGTTTGACTCCCAAACGTGTCGCTCAAGGCCCTCGACTTCTTGGCAGTTAACACCAAATCCTGTACTTGCTCTCGGATCAGAGGATTCCAAGAAGTAACCCGGCCTGAGGCACCTTGCTGAAAAAGGTAGAAGAGCCAAGCCCTGATATGCGGGAGGTTCCCCTCCGAGCTACTATCCTTCTTGGTCGTCTGTTGACAGTAACTGTGGTGACACAATAACTCCTGATAGACAGCAACGAAACCCGGATGTCGTTGCTCCAAATCTTCGAACTCTTCGTTCGTTGGAGTATATACTTCGAACACTTTATTGCCCCAGGGCAGCAGGGAGACTACGTGTATCTCATGAAGAGCAAGACCAATTTCCCCTCCAGGCGCGAAGAAAGTCCCCGTCCGCCGGTTGTACATCTCCAAGAGAGACATAAACAACTCCTTTTTGATGGGCAGTCCGTGACATGTGCCCCGGATGGCATGGTAGAGACCAACCTCACGCAGGAAAGTCCCATATTCTCGCAGAATTCACCCGGTCAAATTGGCCCATGAAAGGATAGGGCGTATCCAGTTCAAAAGCGAGAGCCGGCCAATGGGATAAGACCCTTTTCGAGCAAGTTGATTCAGGAAAGTGTCGGCTTGAGAGAATGAGAAATTGGGACCTTGTGTATTTAAAAAGGCACCCGGGGCTAGCCCCATAACGTGGCAGCTGATCGGTTCCCTGCCCGCGTACGCTGATCTAATATGCTTATTATAGTGGATGTTACCCACGATCATGCCCGACCGGCTCGGGGTCAAGGATTCCTGCATCCTCCTGTCCAGCGGCACCATATTGAACCATGCCAATAGGAAATAATGTTCCATCTGGGGGATGTGGATCGCTCTTCCAGCAGAAATAAAATTCCAATTCTCAGATATATCCAATACCCGGGAGTTCTTCACAGTCAGAGCATCCCCGAAGAAGAACGTCGGCTTCAGGTACTCTCCTTTCAATTTCTCTGGGTTCAGCATGGCACAGAGAAAGCGAAAGAACTGGTTCTTGATAAGATTCAGCCTCTCATCAGGCTCGTTCTGAGGTAGTTGCTCCACCACCTGCCGGACTATATGGTCAAGCCAAACTCCGATAACAAATTGGGCCTGACCCACCAGAAGTTCCCCCGCTGCATTAACTGGCAGATTCACTGAAAACAGACAAAAGGAATAAGTTAAAAGAGGGGCTTTTGGCTTATGCGGCCCAGCCTACAAAGAACTTATGCGATTCTATTGTTGAACATGAGCATTAATTAGTGTAAGCTTATGCGGCTCTGTTTCGCGTATGCTTATGCAATTATGCTTAACGATGTGTTATGCGGCTCAAATCAGAAGAGCGTTCTGTGGCTCAAATTTAGAGGAGCTTATGCGGTTTGGTTTTTGCACAGCCCTATGCGGACAAATCCAGAGGGGGCTCTATGCGGTTTGGTTTAAAAGAGCCACACAGCTCTGATCGACAGGTCATTATATGAAGTGTTCATGCGGCCCACTAAGATAACTCCCATGCGACTCGGGCATGGGGTATACACCCATGCGGCTTGGTTATGAGACATGTTTGCGGCCCATACAATTTAAACAGTTTGCGTTAAAGGCTTGTGCATAAAGCATGCAACAGAGCCGACTTTGTTAGGGTTTCGAAGCATATGACTTTTCCAAATCCTTACCCTTAACGGCAGGATGAACGTCGGAATGAGCTTTGGGTGCCGCAGCCGACGTCGAGGCCACACCCTTACCCTTCGCCGCAGCCTTCGCCACAACCATAGAGGACTTGGGAGCCATTGCTGATGATCAGAGAAGGAAGAGGAAGACAAGAACAACAGCTAGGACAAGAGCAGAAAGTAAAGAAGTCTTTTTTCCAAACACGCTGCTATTTATAGACGGAGCCCATAGACCGACGCATCGATCCATGTGTAGTATAACCGACTCTTCGGTTATTAAGGCGATCCGACTATTCAAGGCTAAACTCTTGAGATCCTGCTCCAAAAAGTGGCTTTAAATTTGACAGCAAAATCAAAAGCAATCAATGCAAAGATTTACACATGTGGCATGAAGACGTGGCAAGGAGCCTATGCGGCTAGACAGCCCATGCAGCTGGAAAGCCCATGCGGCTCAGATGGCCATGCGGCTGAGGAGGCCATGCGGCTGAGACATCCATACGGCCAGAACATCCTATGCGGCCCAAAGAGTTTTTATATGGCCATGCTTCTTATTCAAAGTATTTCAATTTTGCAAATTGAAAACTTTGAAGGGGGTCTTGTAGAAGCATGGAAAAGAATAAAGAAAGGCCTATGCGGCTCCGACAGAAAGATTCCCATGCGGCTCAGGATCCCCATGCGGCTCAGGAGTCCATACGGCTCAAGGGTCCATGCGGCTCGGATAGTTCTATGCGGCCCAGAAAGAAGCCACGTGGCCTTCAACAGTTCTTCTCTACATTCGACTACATTTAATGCCATGACGGCTGCTCTAACAAATGATAGCTACGACAACTCTGACATAAAGATGTAATAATGACTGACATGATGGCGTGTTCCTAGGAAAGAGAAAAAAATTTCCTTACAGCTGGCAAAATCCAACAAGTCCCGAGGCCACTCCATGCGGCTGCTGCATTTATGCGGCCGCCCACTTCATGCGGCTGCCTATCCCCATGTGGTTGCCTATCCTCATACGGCTGTCCATCCCCATACGGCTGCCTATCCCCATGCGGCTGTCCATCCCCATGCGGCTGCCCATCCTCATGCGGCTGCATGCTTCATACGGCTGAGAGGACCCCCCATATGTGGCTCTACCAGGACGGTCCAGTTGAGGCACGTGGCGCTCTTCGCGATAATTGAAACACGTGGCAGTCTTATTTTCTCCGGAATTATAGGCGATAACAAATCCTAACAAAAGCTGATTTGTTGCGATCGTCATAATTGCCCAAATCAAATCAAATCAAACAAATTGAACACGTGGCAGGCTATCACAAATCACAAATATTCATGGCAATCAACATTTATTGCCCATAGAGATTTGATACAATCCACATTAATTATCTAGATTTGCTACAATCAGAATTAATGGCCCAGATTAATTGATCCTTAACCGCCGACTTCTCAAGGAGGCAATCATTTGTAAACCCTAATGATCGTATCCCACTCCTATAAATAGCAAGGTGCTATTCCCTTGTAAGAGAGCGAAAAGAGAGAGAGAGAGAGAGCACTACAAAGATATCCAGAGATCTAGCAACCGAAGGCGCAAGGGAGTCTCCCCACACGTCTAAGAGCATTTTTTCACCAGAGCCAAGGCTACGTTCGATCGTCCAAGGAGTAAGGCAGATCTGCCGTCGCTTTCCCGAGCCTCTACCTTCACCCCCTAGAAAAACTAAATAATTGTACTTAGATTGCTGTACCTAGGTTTTCGTCCCTAAGATTTCCTTGTACGAGCGAGTTTGTATTGTGAAGTAAAAGTTCAGTCCTCCGATATAATTATTCTGTTCTTTTATAATAAATGGCAAACAAGATGCCCTGTTACTGAGGCGAAGTACCTCAAGTATCATCGGAAAGACTCTTTCCCATCGAAGGGCATGAGTGTCTATGAATTATATTTGGGAGGATAGACCATATTGTCCTATTTGGCAGGATATAGTTGCCGAAGCCCTTTTTTTGGAGTGCTGATCGCTTTTCTTTGGCATTATAGCGAGCGTATAACTCCTGGAGGGCATGCTGCATCTCAGTTCATATCGCAGGTCCTGTTATCGATGGAGTAGATGACGATGCTGTTTGGTTCATGAAGGGAAGCACATTGGATCTACCGTTAGCTGCTGGATCAGGAGCAAGAGTGGAGGCAGCAGGAGTCAACCTCTCCCTAATCTCTAGGACGACAGAAGATAAAGACTACGTAGTAGTATTCAACGTATTTAGGCTTGTCTCAAGAGCTTCTATACGTTTCAGCTGACTAAAGCCGTCGTTGCTTTTCGTATTGTCGTCGTCGTCCATGAACACAAACATCATGTGTGGATGAGTTGAAGGGACAGTAGATCTCTCGCTATCCAGCTCGGACGCCTAAGTCCCGTCATTCTTTAGGATAGACTGGAAGGTTGCAATCATCCTCAGACTCATTATAGTTGCTACCTCCAGTTTATTGGCTAGCTGCACCCGTGGAGGCATCTGTGTCATACAATCCATCGTTGGATTGGAATACGAGATTGTCATAGATAGTGGAGGACTGGCTACCCTCAGCATCTGACGTGGCATCTCCTTGCGGCAAGGAACCAGACTTGTCGTACATGTGTTAGAACACACATGTGCTAGGCACTTTCGTCTTGTTACTCCTAGGCCGCCTCTTGGGCTTGTTGGCCGAGGTGGAAGGACTTTTGGATAGCTGCTTGAGAGATGGAGAACCCCATACCGCGTTGCATAGAGCAACACAGAGTTTCTCTTCTTCCTCGCTCGTCGATCCCCGGTCGAGTCCCTAATGTACAGCCACCATTGGTCGCAATCTTTGGAAGATGGACTGTCTCCTCGCTGGCGATGTGGCTGCCGGGTGATAGCAACAGTTGATGGTGATCTAGGTACAAGTATGCCTTGATTTAGGCATTCCTTGTACCGTAGGCTCCTCTTCTGCTTTATGCTTATAAGAAAGCGTTCGGGTCTTCATCCCTGAACTCCCATTGTACGTGTAAGGAAGCTGCGTGCAGGAGTGAGGATATGGAGATAACTTTCCTCCTCTGAGTTCCTGTACATAAAGTACGCTCAGGTCCTGATCAGAAAGTTGCTGATGAGGTAGACTCCTTCCATGCTTACAGGAATACTATTCGCGTGAGTCTTTTTCAATGGGGTGTACCCTCTGGCTCGAGTTATGCACATGAGTACTCAAGCGACAGCGAGGTTCTACCGGTCAAGGCGTTGAGGCACTCGGACTCGCCATTATCTGCACGCATGACTGTCAACGCGGGCCTTTGGTCGACTATTGGCATAGCACGTTGGTTGCATAAGGTGCGTGCTGCCTTGGATTTCTTTCTACTACCCCAGAGGGTGCGTAGTATTTAGAATCCAATGTAGAGGTTGGCATAACACTTTGGCCGCGTAGGGCACGTGCTGCCTTGGATCTCTTTAAGTTACCTCCAGGAGGTGCGTAACGTTCAGAGTCCAATCTAGCCTTACCCGATGGGTAGGCAATTCTGTCAAGGACAGATCTTCTCGTGGCATCGCTACCTCCGTAAGTGGTTGAGCTACTGTGCGCTTCTTTTAACATTGTGCCTTTGTTTGGCCCACTACAAGAGAGCCGTACTCTTCGCTGTAATTTCCTAGAGTGGGAATCGAGCGAGGCGACACGGCAGCAGTAGCCAAAATCTTCTTTGGGGCTTCGTCGGTCAGGGGGTTCTGGAGCACAGTCTCCTCCGTTGTGCTGCTCGTTGCAGCCGTCTTCGGCAGCCATATGCGTCGAGTCATCTTCAATTTTATGAACCGCTTCGAAGGACTAAAGTTTTCCTCAGAAAGGAGATCCTCAAAAGCTTATTGGTCGAAACGTACGACCAACGTCTTCTGGAAATATCCGAACAAGTTATCGTCAGATTGTTCCACTACCTTCTCGTTGGATGAGAAAGAAGTCCCCGGCAGAGTCGCCATCTTATTTTCCATGACAAAAGGTTATACGAACCTTTTGTATTTTATACGTAAAAATAGTATAATTGATTCCAAAACAGGAGATCTAAGTACAAAATTTCTGGGAAACTGTGACGGTAGAGATCGAGTACTGCAGCGGCTCCTTTACTCCATTGACGATCTGACGACGAGTTGAACTTGCTTTGGCTTTCTGGTGCTGGTGATTAAAACTCTAGGGTTACCTATCAAGAGGATGCCGAAGTTGAAGATTTCGAAGCCTCCTTATCAAAGGAAAACTCCTTCTATTTGTAGGAGAGGGGCACATATGCGATGTGCATTAGGATTTCAGATATAAAAGAATCTGCTGTCATTGTACGGTGAGGGCTACTGCTGAGCTGACATGTGATGGACGTTAAGATTCCCCTCTATCGAGATATCGGGTGGTTATCAACATAACCGAAGAAAAAGACACGTGATGCATGTCTATTACTCGAAGTCTTCTATTCAGATAAAGTCGAGTAGATCTTGGATTCCATCATAGAGTTGGATTTTGTCTTATTTTAGAAGGCCATTGGTTTAAACAAACCGATTGGATATGGCCTTCATTCATAAGAACAAACTTTGTCCTTATCCGTGATTTTAAACCAACTGATAAGATATTGCTCTTATCAACAGAATCAACCTCTGTCTTATCTTTAAGTACGATAGTTTAAACAAACCGATTGGGTGGGACATGCTGTCTGTGCTTCTGGCACAGCTTCAGTACTGCTGTACTTCTAGGCGACAAGTAGACCATTCTTCTGAAGATGACAGAGCCTCTATGCTTTTGGACGACGAGTAAGCTATGTTTCAAAGACGATAATGCCTCTGTGCTTCTGGGCGACGAGTAGACTGTGTTTCGAAGACAACGAAGCCTCTGTGCTTTTGGGTGACGTGTAGGCTGTGTTTTGAAGACAACGGAGCCTCTGAGATTTTAGGCGATGAGCAGGCTACATTTTGGAGCCTCTACGCTTTTGAGGCGAGGGCGTCGTATGGAGCAATCGGATATCTATGCTTCCAAGTAGAAGAGGGGGCACAGGTACCTGGCTGCGCTTCTGAGTCGAAGGAGCTAGTTCCTGTCGATGTCTTTTTAAGATCATTTAATGACTGTTTTCTTTGATGGCTGAGTCAATCGACCTCCTCTTTAATTATCGTCATTTCTTAGGGGAATTTGAGAAGTTACTGGCCTAGGACTCAGCGGAATGAACCTATTAAGGACGACGTGTAGGCTGTGTTTTGAAGACAATGGAGCCTCTGTGCTTTTGGGTGACGAGTAGGCTACGTTTTGGAGCCTCTGCACTTTTGAGGTAAGGGCGTCGTGTGGAGAAATCGGTTATTTGTGCTTCCGAGTCGAAGAGGGGGCACAAGTATCTGGCTGCGCTTCTGAGTCGAAGGAGCTAGTACCTATCGAAGTCTTTTTTTAGGATTATTTAATGACTGTTCTCCTTGGTGGCTGAGTCAATCGACCTCCTCTTTAATTACCGTCATTTCTTGGAGGAATTTGAGAAGTTAGTGGCCTAGGACTCAGCGGAATGAACCTATTAAATGAGGTTCATTGTGCTGAGTTCTAGGTTCATCCCATTAATCTGGACATCTTTGACCGACAACCACGTGGCATGTTGGTTGGATCACACTTACCCTATATAAATGAGAGTTTTTCTGAAACATCGTCTTCCTCTCCAAACGTTATGCTTGATCCTGACTTAGCTTCGAACAGCCATTAGCCTTGCACAAGTCGGCTGATGGTTGTGGATCCCTTTGTTCAAAGGCGATGTCTTTATAGAAGATAACCTAACTGGTCTTGAGAAGTACCCGAATGTCCACCATAAGGAGTTTGAACCTAGGCAAAGTCGTGGAGATCTTCGAGGTCCAAACTATGGGGTTAGGATTTGTTTTCCACCCGATAAGCCCTCTGTTGTGCTATACGCTACTCATCAGCGGCTGTGTGCCTTCGTTATGCTCGAAGAGCCGCAGAAACTGATGCACTTTTGAAAAGAGCCAGCCATCGTGTTGTGGAATGAGTTCTCGCTCGGACTAATAACTGCTTTATTAGCCATATTAGAGTTCCTCCGTGTCTGGCTATGAAGTGGTTTGCTCTGGCGAGGCTGCGCACCTGAAGGGGGCTGCGCATCTGGGGCCATGTGGGAGCAGACTTTGATGGCGACTGTATTCACATCTTCTATCCACAGTCCTCTGAGGCATTTTCTGTGTTTGTCCATGACGATCACACTGTGAAGATTAACCCCTTTGTAGATCTTTAGGAGTTTTTAGTTCTTTTCATGTAATCATATAGAGTCTGTAATAGATCCTTGTAGCCATGATTTTAATAAAAAGAACTCTTTGTGATCTTTTCTGTTTTATGACTGTCTTTTCTGTCTGCGCGTTTGGTCGCCTGCGCTTTTGTGAATCTGGGTGGGTAGCGGGAACACCTACCTGCGCCTTTGATAATATCTGCACATTTTTATGATTTAACATCTATAATTCAATATCCCATCCTCATGAATCCTTAATTATATTTTCATACCGGCCTGTTCCCTCTTTCTAAGCTTCTAAAATCTTACAACTATAGGCAGAGATGTATTGATCGTCTCTACTAGTAAAGTCTACATTTGGAGATTGGCCAGCTGACCATCCACTTCCAATAAGACGATCTTTACCCCAAGCTCCTACAAATCCTCTAGTAGGTGACATTGAGCCATCATGAAGAATATTATGGGTCTTCTACTCCATCTGCTATTACATTTGCCTTCCCTGGATGATACTAAAGCTTGATCTCGAAGTCCTTCATCGACGCCAACTAGTGTGTTAGGCTCAAGTTCAGCTCTTTATGTGTGAATATGTACATCAGACTACGACCTAATCATATAGTTCATCAAAAAGCTATTGCTGAAAGGACCAAAGGAGTTTTATGGAAACTTCTATAAATTGAAGATAATGGTTATGTAACTCGATTTAGGCTACAAAAATATAGATTGATGTCACATGGATGAACACGTACCATAAGGATAACAAGGATAAAGACAGATACACTTTCTACCATGTGTACCGATACAAGCCAATTTGAAGAAAAAGGAAGCCAAGAAGAGATGCACATTAATGTCCCTATAAGTATATCCAGTTCTTTCCAGTTACGAAGAGGTTGCAGAGTATGTATACGTTTGCAAATACAGTCCAACACATAATATGACATAGCAAGGAACAAAAAAATGATGAAGGAGAATTATCTCACCCTCGTAATTGTGAGGAGTGGAAGCATTTCGACGATTGTCATCTAGATTTTACTACAGAGTCTAAATTTTTTCGATTGACACTATCTTATGATGGATTTACTCCTATCAGACAATCGAGATATAAGTAATTGTATTGGGCGGTGATTCTGAACACTTATAATTTAACACAATAGATCTGAATGAAGAATTCATATATGTTCTTGACATTTATTATACCTAGTCCTAAAAATTTGAAGAAGAACATCGATATATACATACAACCGTTGGTGGATGAGTTGAAGCATTCATAGGAGTTCAATATCCAAGAATATGATATTTCGAAGAAGCAAACTTCTAGATGAGAGAGAAACTTATACGGACTATTAATGTTTTTCCAACATATGGTATGTTATTGGGATGAAGTACTGTAAGCACCCTGATTTTTGAGATTTTTTTATTTATTTAATGTGATTTTTATTTATTAAAGTATATTTTATATTTAAATTTTGATTATAAATACACTTTGTCGTAGCTTTGATTTTCGAAGCGTAGCATTAGCCAATTTCTCGAAACAAGTTCATATTTGTATTCTAGACGAGTCTACCTTCATTTTGGGATATAATGTTACACCCAAACATGTTCCCTTGTTATTTTTTTACGTACAATTTTCGGGTCAAAATGGGTCTTTTTTGTCTTTGTTGTAAATTTGATGTATTTTTCAATTTCGATTTGAGGCCGAAATCCGATCCGAACTTTTTGACCCAATATATAGTTATAACATATTTTGAGCCTACTACACATATGTCAATGGTGTCCCACTCAATTGAGTTCCCATATACCATTTATTTTCAAATGGCACACAAGACCCAATTATTAGACTTTCGGAGCCTATTTGGGTTCAATAAATCATGCCGACCCAAAACTAGTACAACTAGCCTTGGTATATTATAGTATACTAGGTTGCCATATCATACTAGGATTATAGATAGACTTTATTTAGATTTTGTCCAGCCAAATAGGTTTAAATCCAATCAAATCTTTTATTTCCATTTTTGGAAACAATTTAAATCTTTTGAATATGCAATCTTACATATCTTGTAGAATATTGATCAAATCTCAAATAAATTCTACCAAACCAATTCCTATCAACTCTAAAAATATTAATTATTTATATTTATACACCATATTTTGGCTGGCCTTACATTTTTTTCTCTCCCAAAATCGAGAACTCCTATTTTTTCTTCTTCTATTTTTGCACATATTTTTCTACACGACAGAAACCAACTTCCCAACTACC
Source organism: Iris pallida (assembly GCA_029216955.1). NCBI lineage: Eukaryota > Viridiplantae > Streptophyta > Magnoliopsida > Asparagales > Iridaceae > Iris > Iris pallida. Next base: position 48,558 of record JANAVB010032658.1, read on the forward strand.
TCCAACCCTTCTACCACCTTCATCTTGATCCTAAGAAACCCCTTAACACCCCATCACCTACTTGAGGAGCCACGAACCCCATTAGGTCGATACAAGGCGTGGAAGGCACCCGAAGGCGATCGAACTTATGCTGAATTTGTCACAACAAGTAGGCTGACTTGTACACTAGCTTTCATATTTTTTTGATATCCGTTTCTACAAAAACTAATGCCAATCCCTACATTTCTATTTTAATCTCCAATTGGCCACCTACGTGGTTCCGCATGGTTTGTACGGGTGTCCGTTTTGCTACGAGGTGTCCAGACTGAACCAGTTCTTTTATGAGCGAGTTTTCGGTGACTTGCGGAGCACTTCAAACTTTCAAGTATTTTTGGTAGTACTCTATATATCCTAATATTTCTATCTCATATATTTTTGTGCCACTTTGTGAAGATTTTATATTTTAATAAAATCCGCGTCTGATGTATTGTTGTCAGATCACCGAAAAATCTAGAATCTATGTGGCTTTCGTACTCGGAACCCTAAGAAACTATTCTAAAATAATTTTTTTATTTATTTTATCATAAAATATATATTCTAATGTACTTTACAATTTCTTTCTAGATTTATTATTTGCTTAAAAATATTTGTTTCGGGTACGGAACTATTACACAAGTTGGTGATTATTGACTTCGGATTAATATGAGACTTGTATACCTATTTTTCTATAAATTAGATAGACTAAATATTATCATAAATTATTTATAACTATTTTTCAAAAATAAAAATATTTTTTTGATATAAAAATATTACTTTATTGGATAAATTTAAAGCTATATATGTTAAATGGAGTCAGATAGTTAGTAAATATTATTTGTCTATATATGGTATGTCATAGATGTGTCAATGATTGGTGGATGTATATTCTAGGAGAACATGACGGAGTGACGGGGGATATCGTAGTTGGACCGCAGTACGTATAGTTGCAGGAGACAGATAAGTATACCTTGCCGAACTGTATAGTATTTTCATGCATTTCTAATGTTGTTATTTCTCTTCTGTCTTACTTGATGACCATCTCCTCTTGTTCATGTCATTGTTATTTATCTTTTTTTTACGTGCACGTACATAATTTTTTTTTGTTCCTTATACCACTTCTAATCATGTATAAATCTTGTTAGTGTTTACTTAGTCCTATGTTGCAATTTTTTTGATATGACTTGACCTAGATTTTGACTTGTACTTGACTTGGACATGACCTTTGTACTTTCTTAGACGAGGATATTGTTATAGGCATTGGCTATACTTGACTACTCTCGATCGTTAGCAACCACCGGGCTGCGATAGAGACCTGCTATAGGGTGTTAGTAACCACTAGGCTGCAATCTATAGGGTCGTTAGCCATCACCAGGTTGCGGTTTACCCCGATTTACTTGCAGTCACGTCTATTAGCACAATTCTCGACAACATGCCACATTCTTCATATTTTCACTCTTGTACTATGTATTTCTCAGTCTTTATTTCTCGTACCATTTTCTGTCTTTTCATGCATATTATTATTGTCAAAGTAGGCATGTATATTATGTGTCTTGATATGTCCCCTAAGGACCTGGTGATCTCTCCAGGTAGTTGACTGAGTGGAGTCAGATTACGGATCATGATGGTGTTGCTATTTCGGATTCAGGTATCTTTTGCGTTTACATGTTTATCTCCTTTTTCTTACATTATGCTTGTTAGCCTAGTATTTGTAAATATTATACTTTTTTCGTGTTTATTCGAAAGTGTAGCATAGAGTGCACACCTTGATATACATTGCCCATTATTGTTTTCTATATTACTGTGGATTGAGACTTAGTGATAGTATTGATTTATGATAGATAACTGTCCGTTACTATACAGTTTATACGTATTCGGGCTAGGCTAGAGTCTACTTGATACATAGCTCATATGTATATGCATTCCTAGTCCTATGAATTTTGGGACTAGACGTTACATATTTTTTTTTTGGTGGCCTATGTAGGTCGAGTTAGCCGTTTCAGTTACGTTACTGTACCGAGATGACATGCGATATGATAGTATATTGGGATCTCAATCCACAATTGGTTTGAAAATTATTTTGATTTTCTCTATCGCCTTTGGAACTCGAAAATTGCATTCGATCATCTTTTTGAACTTCGTACCATGAATTCTCGCCTTTCTCTATTTCGGAAGGACGGATGCTCGTGCTTGACACTCCTTTTAATTGTATTTTATCATAAAATAAAAGATAGTTATTAGAACAACTTAGGCAGGATTGTTTGTTTATGATAATAGAGGTAGGATAGACGTATATATTAGATAGACAAAGTGGATTAGACTGGCAGTATAGAAAGGCGACTTAATCTAATGAGAAACTCTAGGAGCAATGGACTGCAACCATTCTATAATTTTACCTATGATTAGTTAGAGATGGGGTAGCAGTATAGCACAGTTTAATTTGGTTTATTGAGGAAGATAAGATAGGGTTCTCAATCAAAATGAATGGAGTAGCTTGGGAGAATATCGAAAAGAATTTTAGAATTAGATAGGGATCCCTAGTTAGAGTGTGATCACCATATGGAAGACTATAGTGAAAGGATTTGAAAGTCTTGTTAAGAATAAAATCAGTCTATAAGCACTATACTTAAGATAGATACTGAACCTCAAAGAAATTCTATGGTTACATCTAGGTGGAGGAAGTTTTGGTTGAACGATGTAGAAACCATGATAGTAGCCATATGTCAGGAAATGGAGTTACATTGGACAATGGCCCGAAAAACCTTACTAGGAAGAATCCTATTAAAAGGATACACGATGATAGGTTATACCATAGTATCAATCTTGGGATAGAGTATAGAGTGAATAGGACTGTGTTAGACAAGACAAACCTATTTATAGAAGGGGAATAACTTATAAATGACTTATTAGCAACCATGACTAGCAGATATATGTAAGTGGTTGCCAAGGTGGCATATGTAAGCATGGTTTAGCAGTAACATACCTCATTATCCAGTAGACATGTATAGAAGAGTTAGACATACTGGTAAGTTTTGCATATCCTATAGACTAGAAAGGATGGATTGTTAATCGTACTATTAAGGAAACATGATAGGAGAATGACATAACACCCCTTCGAGCTAATCCTAGTTATGTTAGCATGGTTCTTTATTAGTGAGCATTATTTTAATTTCGAGGATCGAAATTCATTTAAGGTGGGTAGATTGTAAGCAACCTAATTTTTAGAATTTTTTTTATTTTATATAATATGATTTTTATTTATTAAATTATATTTTATATTTAAATTTTGATTATAAATACACTTTGTCGTAGCTTTGATTTTTGAAGCACAGCATTCTAATTTTTTGAAACAAGTTTCATATTCGTTTTCTAGTCGAGTTCACCTTCATTTGGTATATCAGGTTCAACTTAAACATGTTTCCTTGTACTATTTTTTATGTATAATTTTTAGGTCAAAATGGTTATTTTTTCCTTCATCGTAAATTCGATATATTTTTCAATTCCGATTTGAGGCCCAAACCTGATCCAAACATTTTGACACAGTATATGGTTTTGATCTATTTTGAGCCTACTAAAGACATTCCAATGGTATCCCACTCAATTGAGTTTCCATGTTCTATTTATTTTCAAATGACACACAAGGCCTAATTATTAGACTTTCGGAGCCTATTTCGGTTCAATAAATCAAACCGGCCCGAAACTAGTCCAACTAGCCTTACTAGGTTGCCATATCCTATTAAGATTAATTTTGATGTATTTTATTTATATTTTGTACAGCCAACTAGGTTTAAATCCAATCAAATCTTTTCTTTCCATTTTTAGAAATAATTCAAATCTTTTGAATATGCAATCTTACATATCTTGTAGAATATTGATCAAATCTCAACCAAATCCAAACCAACCAATTCAATTCCAACCTTTAAAATATTATTAGTTATATATATACCAGATTTTGGTCAGCTCCATATTTCTTTTCTTCCCGAAAACCAAGAACTCCTATTTTCTTTTGTATTTTTGCACATATTTTTCTACCCGACAGAAATCCAACTTTTCGACCACCTCCAACCCTTCTACCACCTTTATCTCGACCCTAAGATATCCCCTAACACCCCAGCACCTTCTCGAGGAGCCATGAAGCCCCGTTTGGTCGTACAAGGCGTGGAAGGCACCCGAAGTCGACCGAACTTGTGCTAAATTTGTCACATTAGGTAGAATTACTTGTACACGAGATTTCATATAATTTTTGATGTCCGTTTCTCGCAAAACAAAAACTAACACAAATTTCTACGTGTCTATTTTAATCTCCAATTGAGCACCCACGTGATTCCGTACGGTTCGTCCGTTTTCCTACAGGGTGTCTAGACTGAACCAATTCTTTTGCGGACGAGTTTTCGGTAACTTGCGGAGCACTTTGATCTTTCAAATATTGGTAGTACTTTATACATCTTAATATTTTTATCTCATATACTTTTGTGCTACTTGGTATAGATTTTATATTTTAATAAAATCCGTGTCCGATGTATTGTTGTCAGATCACCGAAAAATCTAAAATCTATGTGGCTTTCGAAATCGGAACCCTAAGAAACTATTATAAAATATTTGTTGTTTTTATTTTATCTTAAAATATATATTCTAATGTATATTACAAATTTTTTCTAGATTTATTGTTTGCTTAAAAATATTTGTTTGAAACTATAACACAAGTTTGTGATTATTGACGTCAGATCAATATGAGACTTGTATACCTATTTTTCTATAAATTAGATAGACTAAATATTATTGTAAATTATTTATAAATATTTTTTTAGAATTAAAAATATATATTTTGTAATATAAAAATATACTTTATTGGGTACATTTAAAGCTATATATGTTAGAGAGTCGGATAGTTAATACATATTATTTGTCTATATGGTAAGTCCATATGGTCATAGATGTGTCATTGATTGGTGGATGTATATTCTAGTAGAACCTGATGGAGTGACGGAGGATATCCGAGTTGAACCGTAGAACGCATAGTTGCACGAGACAAACAAGTATACCTTGCTGAAATGTATAGTATTTTTATGCATTTCCTATGTTGTTTTTTTTCTCTTCTGTATTATTTGATGACCTGCTCATCTTGTTCATTTCATTATTATTTATCATTGTTATACGTGCACGTAAATTATTTTTTTATTCTATATACCACTTCTCTTCATGTATAGATCCTGTTAGCATTTGTTTCGTCCTATGTTATGATCTCTTGATATGTCTTGACCTGGATTTGAACTTATACTTGACCTGGAGTTCGTAGGATCGATGGCCCATCTAGAGGAGGGTGAATATAGTGTAACGGAAGATATATCCCCAATAAAAATTATGCAGGTAAAGGCAGATATAAACAGATACTTGAATGCAGTAAAGTAAAATAATAAATAAATAGGGACAAGAAGGCAATGTGCAGATACCGAGATTTATACTGGTTTACCTCTGAGAGGACTAGTCCAGTCTCGAGTACTCCTGCTCGATGTTTAATCGACTATTTGAAATAAGGCTTCACCGTGTACTTTACTCCAAAGAACACGCCAACTTGAACACTGTCGTATTTTATCCAAAGCCCACGATCAAATTCAATATCATTTGAAAAAGTTTTTATACTCCAAGCTTGTACAACTCGAATACTCATAATCGGAAACCACCGGCACTCAGAAGAATGTGAGTTGTCTTGGAAATGTGAAGATTGATATTCTTTGTAATAGGAAGGCTTAGAATAGATAGATAAGATGAAGAATGGATTGAGTGATTAGAATGTTAAATTCTTATCTATTTATAGTAGATTTTGAACCAGAGTTCGGGAAGAACTTGGTTAGGGTAAACGTTCGAATTTTGAACGTTGGAGATCCAAAACACTAGGAAATACTGCTAGCCATGAGTGATCCTAGGGGACGAGTTTGGGTAGAACGCGGCCCGAGTTCGGCTAAGTAGTTTTTAGGAAATTTTTGGTTCATGTAGGCTTTTGGATGTAGGTTTGGTTTGGGACAAAAGAAAGGTTGTTTTTGTGAGGGTAAACTTCTAGATGCCAGTGATCCCGACTCACAAAATAATCTAGACTCCAAGAAATGAAAAATATTGAATAAAGTAGAAAGAGTAAGATCAAGTACAATCTTCTGTAGTCATCTTTGAAGTCTTCTTTCTTTCCATATCAAAGTCGGAGTTTTAAGTCAATTATCGAAATCAGGTTGATCATGGCTACATAAGGCAAAAATCTCCCCCATTTTGATAATTTAATAAAACTATGATTGATACTTTTAGCAAATATTCGACTTGTTTGGATTAGGTTGGTACGGTAAGGAAGTAGCTTGCTCATTTGTACAATAGCTTTGTTCCCCCGCAATAAATGATCAAGTCCTCTGAAAATTGTGAGATCTAGCAAAAAATGTCTCAAATTTTCTTTAGAGCAATATGTATAATGTATTTAAATATTTTACATGTAATGGAAAAAGTATCATATTTCTCCCCCGTTTGTCATAGAATTAAAATGACAGAATTTGTAGATGTACTCAGCACAGATAAAAACTAATATGACATGAATTAGTAAGCATAAACGAAATTCCATAACTAGAAATACATAAAGCACTGAAAAGGAAACTGATACAAATAGTGAAAAGTCTAATAGATGCCAAATTAAACTAAAATACATAAAATGCTTTAAAGAAACATATCATTAATACATAAGAACTAAAAAAAACCTAGAACATAAACAGTGACTCTATATCATTGGATGTCATCCTCAATCATCATCCTCATCAGCATCCGCTGCCTGAGAAGGACCGGACTCATAAGTGCGGTATGGATCATAGGAAGCAGCAGTTGGGTCGAAATAGTGCTGAGCCTCTCTATCATCAATCTGATAACCGAGCACCGAGGGGTCACGAACCATTGGAATCTAGCATTGTGAAAAAAATGTAGCTAAAGTACCTTATGGTGTTGGTCATGACCTGGAATTGAAGTGTGGTACAAAGTCCATGGAACTAAACTAATCCATCATCAAGGCCTGAAGAGACTCAAGAGTGACACCCGTGGGAGGATGTAAACGATGTGAACTACCAGCTGATGGGTCAACAGAAGGAGGTGTAGGAGGTTATACTGCGGGAACATGAGCGACTCTACGATGCTCATGAGGATGGGCATGCGGGGCTTCTCTTAGACAGTCATCCAAGATAACCTCAAAATACTCAAAGATGTAAGGAAGATACATTGTACGTAGAGAAGTCGTCGCGGTTTCTTGCGACATCGTTCCATTGCAGCAATAAGAGTTTTAGGTAGACTGAAAGGAACTTAGAAGTGGAGATGGTAAATAGCAGAGAGTTCCAAGTATGTAATCTCATCGATAGAAGATTGTTTTGGAGGAATAGTAGAAAATATCACCGATGAAGGTTATAAAAGTCATATGATGGGTCGAAGACTACCTTTAGGACGTGGATTTGGTACACATAACGAATCATGAAAAGAGTCAAAAGTCATGTGGGCTAGAAATTAAACTTTGGTGATATCCACCAGTGCTTCCCCTTCATTGGGAATATGAAACAAAATTGCTAGATTATCGGTATCAAATTCAATATCAATGCCACCGACCTTAGATCTAACAATGCCATTTGTGACTGTGAGATTGCAGTAAAACATGCGAATACATTTGAATAGATTGGATACGTGGATTGAACTAAATTTTCAATGTTAATGTGTTCAAACACGTTATCGGGAAACAAAGTAAAGTTGAGTGGACTTCTCGGACAAATTTTAGTTGGTAAAAGTCATTGAACCACTCATTAGATGCATCAAGAGACACGAAAATAAATTCATCAAAATAGTCACCGTCCGACATGGTGGGACTAAAAAGTAAAAAGGACCCTTCCTCGAGAAGGAAGTTTCTCCAACCTTTCTCTTCTGAAGAATAAAGAATTTTGGGAGCCATTGGAAATTTAAAGTGGAGGAAGAAGTTGAGATATACCGAAATTGAGTAGAGGGGATGAAAGAGAACTCCAAATCCAAACTTGTAGACCTTGGGAGGCTTTGAGAAGAGAGTTTGGGGTGGCTAGGGTTAGGTTTTTTTGGTAGCTATTTGGCAGATGTTTGATAAAGAAGATGAAGTTTGAGAGGGCTTATAAAGAGGGAAACCCGACAGTTCAGTTATGTGCTGATTTACCGTGGCCCAAGTTCGACCAGAGCTAGGTCCGAATTTGATCTCCAAGTAATCTGGACAGACTTGGACAATGTGACATATGTTTTAACATAGATACAAAAGTAATTTGAAATAAATGTGTTGATGAATAATAATTAATATTAATTAATCAAAATACACAAAACGTATCAAATATTTCGGGTTAGCTGTAGGGGCCGGATCCCAGCTAGCGGTAGTCCAAAGACATTTGGCGCCGTGTCGCTTATAACGTCTTTTTTGTCAGAAGGGCCTTTTCGACTTATAACCAAATATTTTCTATAATTTTATATATTCTAATCAAGTAATATATAATTATAAAACTTCAACGTCCAAAATTCTCAATTATCTTTGTATAAAGTTAAAACGATCTTCCGCTAGGGGTTTAGTGAAGATGTCAGCTAATTGACGTTCTGTGTCGACGTACTCTAAACTAATATCTTCCTGTAAAACATGGTCTCTAGGAAAGTGATGTCTAATTTCTATGTGTTTAGTACGTGAGTGACAAATTGGATTCTTTGTGAGATTTATCGAGCTAGTATTATCGTAGTAAATAGAGATGTGGTTGAAAGATAACAGATAGTCTTCCAAATTTTGCTTGATCAACAAAATTTGGGCGCAACAACCTCATGCGGCTATATATTCAACCTCGGTTGCTGACAATAGAACAAAATTTTGCTTTTTAAAAACTAGGAAATTAAGAATTTTCCTAGAAAATGAGATGTGCCACTCGTACTTTTACGATCGACCTTGCATCCAACAAAATTCGCATCCAAATAACCTATCAAGTCAAATGAATCGGATTTTGGATACCAGAGACCGGTTGTCAAAGTACCTTTAAGGTATCGGGAAACGCTTAACAGCGCTCACATGTGATTCCTTAGGATAAGCCTGAGGAGTTTTGATTGTCAAAGTACCTTTAAGCATACTAAAAACATAATGTCTGAACGACTAGCAGTTTGATATAGTAAACTACCAATCATACCTCTGTACTTACATACTTCAGTTGGTTTACCACTTTCATCCATATCAAGCTATGTAGGCGTTGCCATAGGAGTTCTGATTGGTTTGACGTGTCCATATCAAACTTCTTCAGCAGATCTTTTGTATATTTGGCTTTATTAATAAAAATCTCTTGTGAACTTGTTTGATTTGTAGCCCAAGGAAGAAAGTCAGTTCTTCCATCATGCACTTTTCAAATTCACTCTACATTCAATTATTAAACTCGTTATAGCATCTCATTTGTTGATCCAAAGATTATATTATCTATATAGATCTGTACTAATAAAATATTCTTATCCAAAGATTTTATTAAAAAAGCAGATTCAACCTTTCCTTTTGAAAAACCGTATTCAAGTAAGAAGAAACTAAGGCGCTCATACCATGCACGAGGTGCTTGTTTGGGTCCATAGAGAGCCTTACGAAGTTTGAATACGTGATTAAGATTTTTGAAATCTTCAAAACCAGGAGGTTGTTTAACAAAAACTTCTTCTTTTATAAAACCATTTAGAAAAACACTTTTGACATACATTTGAAAAAGTTTTAAACCATGAAAACTTGCAAAAGCACAAAGCATATGAATGGATTCTAGTCTAGCAACTGGAGCATATGTGTCATCGTAGTCAATGCCTTTTTCTTGGTTATAACCTTGAGCTACTAACGTCCTTTGTTGTGTGTGACTAAATCATTCTCATCTAACTTATTTCGGAACACATTTAGTACCAATGACTAGGTGATCACTAGGTCTGGGAATGCGTTCCCAAACTTGATTTTCTTAAAATTGGTTTAGTTCCTATTGCATTGCAAAAATCCAAAATTTATCATCAAAAGTTTCTAAAACATTCTTCGGTTCTATTTTAGAAATAAACGCTACATTAGCAACAATATCTCTAGTGCTTGAACGAGTACTTACACCTTTTGATACAACACCTGCTACCAGTTCTTCTAGATGATTTGGTGCAAACTGTAATTACTTTGGCAGATTTTCCAGGTATAAGGTTGGTGTATCTTCATGTGTTTTTCTTGAGGGAGTTCTATCATCTTCATTATCCTTGTCGTTGTCACATTGACTGTTCAGCTCGTCGAAGGTGACATTCATTGATTATTCAATAACAAATGATCTTTTGTTGAAAACTCTACATCCTTTGCTCTTTGTCGTATACAAGAAATATCCCTTCATCAGTTTTTTCATCAAATTTGCCTAAATTACTTTAGTATTTAAGATAAAATATCTGCAACCAAACATTTTAAAATAGCTGATATTAGGCGTTCTATTGAACCATAATTCATAGGGATCTTCTTGGAAATAGGCCTAATAAGAACTCTGTTCAAAACATGACATGTTGTATAAATAGCTTCAGCCCAAAAATACTTTAGAAGATTATGTTGGTTAAGCATAACTCTGGCCATATTGCCAAGAGTTCTATTCTTCTTCTCCACAATGCCATTCTGTTAAGGTGTCCCAGGGCATGAGAATTCATGTGATAAACCATTTGAATCACAAAACGTTTTAAAATTATGGTTATCAAATTCTCGTCCATGATCACTTTGAATGCAAGTAAATATGAATCCTTTCTCATTTTGTAACTTTTTACAAAAGTCACAAATTCAGAAAAGGTCTCATTTTTATTTGCAAGAAAGTAAACCCAAGT